>JAODAL010016687.1:0-79923 GCA_025379985.1 Phyllomedusa bahiana | reverse complement strand
CTTTTTTTTAATTTTTTTTTTTTGTTGCGTTTCTGTTGCATTTTTCAACTGCAATGTGAGAAAACAGCCTAAGTCTGTGGCTTACAAGAGCTTGAGAGCAGCTGAAGACGTCTATCTACCTATTACTGTATATCTTAGTGTAGTGTTTGCAGTGTGTTGCTGTTTTTTTGTTAATATGCAGTGAATTATTCAATACCAATGGTTACTACCTTACCGTTCAGTCATAAGCACTTGGCTTGCCAAGTAACTGATGGGCAGGTATTTAAATCTGAGCCAAATACTAAGGATGTTGTCAGTGGCTTATGTCCAAGGACACCCCGTCGTCCGCTTACCTGTTTGCTGCTCTGTGCAGCTCCTTTCTTTTACATTCAGGCTGCTCCAGTGTTGTCTGCTGCCCTGTGTTGGTCGTTGCTGATATAAAGGGCCAGTGTACACTGAAAATGTACTCCTCCACCTCTAGTAACACTTCCTCCCCTATTTAATAGTACAGTTTCACAGGATTGTCTGATCCTAGGTGTTTCTTAAGAGTTTGCTAGTTATTCTGTCTCATAGTATCTTCTGGTTCTGACCTCTGCCATCCTACTGACCACAGTTCTTGTCTGCCACCTGCCCAGACCTTCTGCTTGTACCTTGGGCTGATTGAACTCTGCCTGTCCTGGCCCTTTGCCTGTCAGACTACATCTATAACTTAAAAGAGTTGTCTCATTACAAGCTTTCAGCCTATCTCTGTGCCTGGCAGCTGAATTGAGGGGCGTGCTTCTTGTCTGTCTCTTCTCCTCCCTCTTCCCCCCTCCCCTCAGCACACAGACAGCTTTCCTCTGTAACTTCTATACAGCAGGGGGGGGGGGGGGGGGTTAACCCTGTGTGTGCCTGCCAAGGTCTGGATCAGCTGTATTGTTAGCTCCACGGAGACATAAAGAGAGGGCTGATCTATGAGTGTGGAGAGGTCTGTGAAGCTGTGTATGCTAATAGCAGAGCAGGGGGGATGTAAGTGTTCCTATACCCCCTGCTTAGCATACAAATCTGCACATCTCCAGCAACAAACAGACCCTGTCAGAACAGACACAGGGCAGCTGTAAATGTTACTATACTCAGGGTGTTTCACTAAATACAGCAGAGCATGAAGCGTTCACATGCCCCCCGATCTGTTCTATTTGGGCACGCTCCACAGACACATCATGATTATAAAATAACACACAGGTCACTGCTGTCCACATCTATTGATCAGCCTCACCTCTGCTTTCTCAATCTGTGTAAGAACAGGAGGAAGCAGGCACACACAGGGTTTAATCCAGGCAGCACAGACATAGAAGCCAGAGCCTTCTCCCTCCCTCCACTACAGAAGCATTCTGGTGGGGGGGGCTCTCTTCTCGACCTGTATTCCTGAAAGGGGATGAGTCATCAGACCTGACAGCCAGTGAGATAAGGATCAACAGGCTGCTATAGAGATTTTAGAAGCTGATGTACTACTACTAACAGGGATAACGCAAAATCAGTAGGACATTTGTAATGAACATATATTGCAAGCTGCTTTTTTTTAAAGATCTTTTAATTAAAAACCCCTTTAAAACAAAAAAGAAAATTCAGCTCAAACCCGAGGACTGGCACGGTTCACATGAGCTCTTGAAACTCACAAGACAATTCAAATTCAGCAAAAGTACTGAACCAGCCAAAAACGTGCAGGGTAGAAGGCAATGCAAGACTTTTTATTTTTCTACAGATAAAAACATCTCCCGACCAAACTGATTAAAAGGACAAGAGTGCAAAAACACCAGCCTCAGCTAACAGCTCTGAGGAAGGATCATTTGGATCTGAAACATGTTAGCGACATTTCTGTCACTCTCTACAATTCAGCACTTATCTGTATATAGATGTACTGTCAGGGTACTTGAACCTAGCACTTTTTACCCTTCGTCTCATACTGCACCCTAATAAATTGTAAGCTCTTGCGAGCAGGACCCTCATACCTTGTGTCTCATGTATAAGTAGCTTTAAATTGTGTAATGTATGTCTTTTTGTCTGTACCTACACCCTCCAAATTGTAAAGTGCTGCGGAATATGTTGGTGCTATATAAATAAAGGTTATTATTATTATTACTTTCAGGCTCCATATCTCACCATCCACTACAACTTTGAACATGAGGCTGCTATCATTTTGTAGACAATCATCTTGAATATCTCATACTTCAATTTGACTTGCAGCTATTTAGCATATGCTTAGTTACGCAGATTCTTGGCATGTAACTGCATTGTTACTGTTTTGCTCCTTAAATTCATTTTTTATTATTTTGTTATTAATTTGTAAATCCCCTTTGGCTTTCAACACTGCCTGTATCCTTCTGGGCATGCTCTCTATCAGATTCAAGCATGTCTCGACCGAAATCTTATTCCAGATCTCTTCTACATGTTCCCAATGTTAGTGCATACTAGCCGACTCATTTGGGAACAAATACAGCTTTTTCTTCAACTCTAACTACATATGTTTGATTGGGTTGAGGTCTGGAGACTGAGGGGGCTAATCCAGCAACTGTACTTCATTTTCATTGAACCATTTCTTCACGAATCTTGATATATGCTTCAGGTCATTGTCCTGTTGGAACACTATGTCGTCCTTTTCCTACCCATAGTACTCGAGTGTATGAAGTAACTCATTTTGTAGGATACTCACATATAGCTCAGCATTGAGATCAACATCAATGCTGGTCAAGTGTCCAACATCCCATATCATCAGGCGTCCTACACCAAACTTGACAGTTCCTTCAATTTCTCAATCCATTAGTCCTCTTTTCCCTTGACTCTTCCAGACCTGTTTGCACTTATTGAAGCCCAGTCTATTGACTTTCATCTCGCCGCTTCAAATTTCCTGTTTCCAAACTTCTAACTGTCCACTTTTCATACTTTTTTGTAAACTCGACGCTTCCTGACATTGAAGTCGAGGCTTCTTCAGCTTTTTTTGGGAAACCATTCCAAATTTGTGTAGTGTGTGTCACATAGTGCTTGCATGAACGTCTGTGATCTCACTATTACAAAGCATACGAGCCACCTCCACTGCCATGTCTGTCGTGCCAGAATTGATAGACCTTGTGATGAACTTATATTTTGCCTGGACATCCACCTCTTGGCTTTTGAATGGATGAATGGACTTCATTTCATATTCTTCCAGCTGTGATGGCCTCACATTATGCAGTTTGGTCATTTTCTTGACCAATAGACCACTATCAGTGAGCTGGATGATGCTGCTTCTCTTTTCTTGGGAAATCTTCTTCATGGCTGCTCCTTGATTCGATCCACAAACAAAACGCAGGCTCAATCATTGAAAATTCAAGTGTATCTTTATAAAAAATCCAGCTTTAGTTAAAATACATTTCCATTCTTGAAACTGTAACACTTTAGTTTAATGTATGTGGTATATAATCTTCAAATGTTATTGAAGTTTTACTCACAGTCAATTTTTAAACAGGCACCAATAATGATGATATATAGCTGACAGCATGTTCACTGTTTGAATCAAACATCAGTGTGGACGTTTCGAAAGCTATCCGTTTCCTTCCTCATTCTCCTTGATTCGAACCACTGACCTTTGGCTTGGGAATCAACCTAATAACACACTGAGCTATTAGGGAACGTGAGAACAGGTTGTAATTTATAGTAACAAGAAGAAAAGGATTGTTCCACCACCAGGAGCAAAACAGTAACAATACTGTTACATGACAAGAATCTTCAGAACTAAGCATACGCTAAATAGTTGCAAATCAAATTTATGTATGAAATAGTCAAGATGATTATCTGTAAAAGAATTGTAGTTCAAGGCTGTAATGGATGTGAGATATGGACCCTGAAAGTAAAAAGGTCAAAACGTTGTTACCCTTTTGCTTGGCAGTGTACCAGATATCAGCCCTTGCCATGGGGGACTTCGCTGTAGCAAGCGACCTAAGATTCTACTGTAGTGGAGCTCATTGTGGTGGTTGAAGATGATGACCAGGGACTCCAGAGACTTTGCTTCTCAGTGCAGATATATTCCATATTCCTTGTGAAATATACAAAAGTATGATTCAGACAATATAACTTGGTTCAGATTGTGGGGATTATATCCAAGTCTGAGATGTGCATCCTTTTTTTTTCTACAATCAAAGAAAGTAGAATACATTCTAAGACTTTATGTTTAGGACTTTCTGTTATTTCTCCTTTTTATTTTGTCATCCTATTTTATATTTATAAGCCCAGTACCTTTTATATTAAAACTTAAAACTTTGGGGCACGTCTTCTGAACCCTGAGCATGCTGAATACTTTTTGATAGAGTTCCTGTAGGGCAGGTAATCTGTTGCCATCCACTGTGTCCTGTTGCTCATCAAACATGAAAAAAAAACTTTGAGATTCTTAGTTCACATGTTTTTGATCAAAAAATATTTAAGCCACCCACGAACTTACAACGTGATCTCAGGTCGGGTGGTCCTACGCTATCTTTACTTCTCAATAGAGCCAAATTCAGGCCTCTCATTGGGTCAACCGACCTCCATTATCCAGAGAGAAAGAAATAAAAAGACACCAACCTTGCAAGCTGCACTCATATAACAGCCTGTGAAAATGGGTGGGGTGCAGAAAACCCAAATGGAGGCATCACTTCCTCCCTATATAGATTAAAAGCAATATATGTCAAATACAACGCATAGTTCTGCACAAGAAACATTTCTGAAAAAACACAATGTGAACCTGGGTGCCACTGGCAGGGTTGCGGCAAATATATATACACACTGTTGCTCATCAAGGCTCAAACCCACTTCACTGTTCTCACAAAACCCTAGTAAACCTATTGAGAGGAATATTGTAGCCCAGAGTTATGTTTTGTTGAATCCACCAGTGGTTCATATTAGACCACAGAAGGCAAAGCCCCCCTTCCCAAATGGCCACTCCAGCAGTATCTACCTCACTGTATTAGTTGTATACAGCTTTAGAATTTACCCTACAGGGGCCCATACATATCTGACAGTAGACCTGACATCTTATTAAGACCTACATCAGTAAATTCATCTAAAATAGAATGACTGCCTGCTGGATCCCTAAAGCAAAGACCTTGGGGAACATGTCTCAACACGCCAACGCCAGTTTTTTGGTCTATTTTGCGCCAAAATCACTTTTGACGCCATATTCTCAATGTAAATAAACTGTCATACACCAAAACTAGACGCATTATACGCCGGGCATGACACTTTGTAATGCACCTAAATATTCTGCGCTGTGCATATGTTATGCACCTCCGTCAGTCAATGCGCCTCGATAGGCACATTACATATACCACCAATGATATGCTATGTGCTGCAAGTTGTGCAATGCGCCTTTTTGGACACAATTTGCCTTTTTAGGTGCATTAAGTTTTCTATGCAAGGTATACCTGACACCAGTTATTGGAAATGATCGGACTTTCAGGCGCACTTTACACTGATTTAATGCGCCTAAAACTGGCGTGGAAACGCAACTTTTCTGACATGTCGCCTTTTGTGTCCACTGCAATACTTCCTGTATACATAGGGACAGGTCCTGGTTTGAATTTACCTGCACTTCTACAAGCAAATCCAAGACCCCAAAAGTGTTTATCATATACTAAGGTTCTCATCTCAATTTTTTATCAAAGGCTGGAAAGTCTCAGTCTGCAGCTTGTATTTCTTCAAGCTCCCATTTCCTTCCATTTCCTCCTAAAGTTGTAAATACCTAATAGAGGTGAATTGCCCAAGAAAGGCTCCCTAATTCACTACGATCAGCAGGGAGAAAAAAATACTCATTCAAAAGGTATCTAGAAATTTCTGACAGCTATGAACCTAGCAATCACAGAGAATAAGTTAAACACGGGGGCATTAGCTCCAGCCAGCCCCCCAATAAGCACCAATCCAGTATTCCAACTCATATCAACATTGTTGCAAGTATCATCACCCACACAACCTAAATGGTCTTCTAATTCAGGAGATGATCTGGAAGAAAGGGACTAGAAGGGCTATTTATGTCCTATTATCACTAAACATCACTTGGAAGCTCTCATAATATACATTGAAGATACTAATAAAAGACATTTAGGCTCATAAACAATAAATTATGGCTTTGGGTCACTGTGTAAGTGGAAATACACAAGATGAAAGCTCTACCTTCCTAGAAAACCATTGGACAGTTTTCCAAGTACCCACCAACCACAGTCTTTCTGAAGAGTTAGGCTAGGTTCACACGGCTTAACTGCGGGACGTAATTACGCCGTGTGGCCGGAGGCGGAGCGGGAGCGGGGGAGGGAGCGGGGGGGCCCGCACATCTCGCCGGCCCATAGGGCAATTCATTACTTTGCGGCGTGTATACGCCGCTAAAAGTGCATGTCCAATTATCTCCCTGCCCAGCGGATTCACCGGGCGGGTAGAGGAGACGTAATCCATAGTTCTCTATGAGAACTGTGGATTACCGTAATGAATGGGCCGTTTTCAGCCCGTAATTTGCACACTTCGGCGCGTAATTACGGACCGAAATACGGCCCATTTTAAGCCATGTGAACATGGCCTTAGGGGGACATGTATGAATGGGGCTGCGCTAGAAGTCTTCCATATTTTCAGCCAGACATCAGGCGCAGCCCCTTTCGCATTAGTGCAAATCCTCCTGAACGCCATTATCACGTGCATTACAGAGCGCAAGTGGCACTTTGTAATGCGCCTAATTTAGGGGGCGGGCGGGAGGTGGGACACACTAGAACCGTAGCGAAGCTATAGATTTGTAGCTTCAGTACGGTAATTCTAGGCACATTACTGCTGGAACAGGTAAACCACTTTCAAAGTGATATACTTGAGCCGGAAGTGTCATCTTAGCGCTAGACTGTGCCTGATTTATGACCCGCAGTAGAGCGGGTTCATAAATCAGGCACATTCTATGCCATTATAATGCACATGCAATTTGGTGTTTAAATGCCAAATTTCATACATGTGGCCCTTAGAATTCCCTGTTCATAAAATATTTGTCAGCATCCTGCAATGTCCAGATGAATCCTCTTAAGAAATGGACAGAATCCAAAGCTCCCAAACCCATCCCAATCCTGAGATGTATGTCGAGTATGTCAACTCAACTATTTCATATCAAAACCACCACCCTCCATCCAACTAAAGATTAGAACAAATTAACCTAGAAGAAACTTTACACTGTTGTATCTAAATGTATTATGACTAGAGATGGGCGAATTGATTCTAACGAAGTGGAATTAGTTTAGAATTTTCAGGAAAACTACGGTTCCGATGAAGTCTAAGTTTTGGGTGATACGCGGAACGAAAGTGGTTTTTAATTGATAAAAAGGTGCAAAGAACTCCTGGGAGGACATAAGGGGAATAGCCCAACATGACATGTGCAGAGAAGAACCAATCAGAGAATGCGTGATATCAGTGACCGTCACCCACTTGGCACTATATAAGTCCGGGCGCGACGCTGGGAGCTCATACCGCTCGCTCACTGTACTGATTAGTGGAAGTGCTGCCCCGCGGCTGGCTTATGATAACTTTAACTAATGTTAACTCATTTTTATATACAAGCGATTTTTTGGGGGTGGTCACAGCTTGTCTCATAGTCTGCATCTCTTATCAGTTCAAATTCAGGTTTATTAGGGGTATTGGAACCTGAAGTCCAGTGTGGCTTCCAATGCTGCTGCATAAACATTATTAAAGCTTATGGGCACGCAGCAACAATTGAATATCCAAAGGTTATCTAAGCCCTGTTCCTGTTTTATAATTCATTTAATATAAACAGCGTTTTTACAATCCAAATACCACTTCATTTTAGGTTTGGCTCAATTCATTTGCGCAAATTAACATCCAGGGGTTAAATACAGCTTTGTTCTAGCTGGTTTGTGGTCACTAAAAGAAACCATCTTTTTCACCGCCAAAAGGACATTTTTCCTGTAGCATAAATCATAACTAGTGTTTGAGTTGATTTTTTTATCGTGACAAAGGTTGAAAACGGCAAGGTAATTTATGGTGATCGAAAATTTTCCAGATCATGTTCGATACTAAGGATAAAATCGGTGCATCATCTATTAAGAATCAGCGCCATTTTCGCGCTTCCTGTAAATATGGCCCCTCAAATCAGATTAACAGAATAGATCAGGGTGAGATGTGGTGTGCGACGTCATGACTTGGATGTGTATGGTTGCATTGGCTGGAAAAATCACATACCTCGTATTACCATAGAACAAGCGTTTCCTGTTCAGCCTTAGTGTCCTCCCTCAGCGTTCCTTCATAGGAAAAGTACGTGCGCTCTGCCTTGGCCAAACAGCCTCTCAGCGAAATAGTCTATATCTGCACAGAAGAAACCTCTACTATTAGCTGTGATCCTTCCAATTTAAGTTAAGATAAGAGAATATGAATATTGTTATGTAGATAGCTATGAGAATTTTAAAGCAGCAAACTACCGACTGTAAAGTTCAGCAGGGAGCGTGGGGGGGGGGGCCCGCAGCTTAACACAGACAGCTCAATCTATAACGAACACTAGAAAAAGTTCACCAAGTCTTAGTGTAGTACAACTGCAATAACTTATATTATTACAGATTTTGCTATTGAAATATTTCCTTGGATATTGGGCAGCCTGAACTTATATTGGATACACATCATTTTCTAGTAACAGCAGGGTCTCTATGTTAGGTACAAAACTCCCAGCTTTTATTAACCGTATACCTTTTCAGATAGGTGTTCATTTTCAATTTTACGAATTCTCACCTGTGTTTGATATATCCACCTTGCAGTAAATTACAATCCCACCAATCATGTAGTCAGCAACAGGTTTTTGAGTTGCCAAAAATAACCGTGTATCATATACGAAAACAATAACAGATACGTGTTTTTGGACTTTTGCGCCACCCAGCTTTGTTACCTTGACGCAGCATCCACGTAAATCTTAAAACAGCAATTCTATAGACCACCCACAGGTGAATATTATGTGGGGGAAATAAAAAGGTGCAAAAAATACCGTGTATTATACAAAAACATAACAGATACGTGTTTTTTGACTTTTTTGCGCACCCCAGCCTTTGTTCTTTTACGCAGCATCCACGTAAAACTTAAAACAGAAATACTATAGTCAACACAGGTGAATTGAAAGGTGACCAAAATTACCGTGTAGTATACGAAAACATAAAACAGAAACGTGTTTTTTTGACTTTTTGCGCACCCACTTGGTTTCATGACGCAGTATCCACGTAAAGTCTAAAAAACAGCAATTCTAAGTCACACACAGGTGAAATTGAAAAGGTGCAAAAAATAACCAGTGGTATTATAAACGAAAACATAACAGAAACGTGTTTTTTTTACTTTTTGCGCACCCACGCTTATTTCATGACTCAACATCCCGTAAATCTTAAAACAGCAATTCTATAGTCACCACAGGTGAATTGAAAGGTGCAAAAAATACCGTGTATTATAACGAAAACATAACAGATACGTGTTTTTTGACTTTTGCTGCACGCCAGCTTAGTTCATTTGATACGCAGCATCGACGTAAATCTTAAAACAGCTAATTCTAAAAGCACCACAGGTGGAATTGAAATGGTGCAAAAAATCCCGTGTATATATGAAAACATAACAAGGTAACGTGATGTTTTTGCTTTTGCGCCCCAAGCTTTGTTCCATTGCCGCAGCAACCACGTAAATCTTAAAACATCAATTCTAAGTCACCACAGTGAATTGAAAGGTGCAAAAAATACTCGTGTAAATACAGAAACATAACAACA
Source organism: Phyllomedusa bahiana (assembly GCA_025379985.1). NCBI lineage: Eukaryota > Metazoa > Chordata > Amphibia > Anura > Hylidae > Phyllomedusa > Phyllomedusa bahiana. The sequence continues at coordinate 70,189 of JAODAL010016687.1, read as the reverse complement.
ACTTGGTTTTTTGACTTTTTGCGCACCCAGCTTTTTGTGTTATGACGGCAGCATCCACGTAAATACTTAAAAACAGCAATTCTAAAGTCACCACAGGATAATTGAAATGTTCAAAAAAATACCTGTGTATTATAACGAAAACATAACATATACGAGATTTTTGACTTTTGCCCATTACCAATTTGTTGATAGACACTTGCAGTTTAAATTTGAATCCACAATTTTGTTTTGATTAGAGGTATTTATATAGAATAGCTGAGATTTGCCGTCATTATTAGTAGAGAGACTGTTCCAAAACAAATTCAAACCTTCTAGAAATAATTTATATTCCTTGAACATGGGAGCCGCAATTCATGTGGTAAGCGAGCAAAGAGGGGGGTTAGTGCACATGGAGATAGAGGGTACGAGAGGGAAGTGCACCTTCCAGTGCTGCGACAACACGCATTCCCAGCAGTCGTCATTAGCAAGAACCGTCAGGCCTGTCTTCCCGTGGTCAGGGCCCCAGATAATCCTAAGTAACGAACATCGTCGCAAATCTGTCCTAGATGGTTAATGCAACCTGCATCTAGCAGTCTTACCTCCTCGTCCTTCCAGTCACGGCACAAATGTCGTCAGCAGCAATCATCACAACCGTTCCAACATGAACAGCCCATAAATGTACAACTCGTGTAACCACCACTGTGGATAATCCATTGGTCTGAAGACCTCTTTGATGACAAAATTGCGGTATGGTTGGTTCAGAAGGCATGTTAAAAGATCAGAGATGGAAAAGTCTTGCTCAGACCCGCCAGTTACTGATGCCATCAGAGGAGGTGTAAAGGAAGCCGGTCAATTGGGCAAAAATCCCGGGCGGGTCGCAACGCCTTGCCAAGTGCCCCTTGCTTTGAAGCCCGCTATCTTCTGGGATGTCAGTAAAGTCAGGACGACCAAGTCCACTCTGTGTTGATGAGGATGACGATGACACTTTGCGGATCCATCCTGGTCGTTTCCGCAGAATTTGCTTGCGAGCGCTTCATCATTGGACAGTGAGGAACATGGGGTAGTGTCCAATACGGGACCCTCCACAAAAATGGGAGAGGGTGGTTCGCCAGAAGTCCCCTGATATTATTCCGGCCATGCCACGGTCGCGCAAACCCCGCTCCTCGCTTAGGACCACTCAAGCCTGGCCTTTTCTTTGAGCAAGCATCTGATTCAACCCAGCGATGTCATATGCGCCTTTGCCGTGAAACGCAGTAATAGAGGCAGGAGAACAACCTAAAGTGGTTTAACCATCACCAACATTTCTAAGTCACATGCAGCACGAATGCAGGTTGAAAGTGGAGGGAACACTTGGCCAAAAAGGCCAGACCGACGCCGGTCCCTCCAACCATTGTCACAACCTCTGTCTCCAACTCCTCCACCTCTCCCGCCACCACCAATCGTTTCCTCCATCTGGGCCCATTGTCTCTTCAAGAGACACATGAATCAGTATCAGCCTCCGCATCAGCCTCCACCTCGCCCGAGTACCACCAGCACCATTCATAACCCATCCTACCTCCTTCTCCTTCGCGCCAGTTTGTACAGACCTGCACGACGAACAAGCGGGCCAGTCTAGCTAGCCAGCCTATACTTGTCCTATCCAGTTAGGGAGCAGAAGAAACACCTAACCCAAACATCATCCCCAAAGCCAAAAGCCTGAATGGTCAGCATTGCCAGGCTTTTTGTGGCCTTTGAAATGGTTGCTTCACCGTCTGTGTGGACACAGAATGGGTTACCCCCACGTCATGGCCCCGTCGCGCTGCCACCCAATACCGATGCCTAGCAAGGGCGCATTTCTTCTTGCCATAAAAGCCTCCCCCTGTGCCCTGTCCATCCACGTGTCATCTAAAATTTCAAGCGGCGTTGATCTGCAACTGTGTACCGGACAAAGTCCAACACACCACCGACACATGGACAGTAAGCACGCAAGGCCGCAATAAACTCTGTGACAGCTCACTGGGTGAGCTGGGTGGATGTCTCTGGTGGGGTGACGGGTGGCTCTCAGGGCTCGGCGCACAGCTCATTCAAAACGCAGGGATGGTGCGGGCTCTTCCCCCAAGGTCCTCTTTGTGGCATCACCGTGCCCAGTAGACACCAGGCGCCGTTTGAAATTAATCTGCCTTGAGACCGTCCTCCACACAGGTCAGGAGCTGTGGACTGGTCTTCCTCCGCAACGAGACCGAAGTCGGCGCTTGTCTGGGTGGACCAGAACCTTGTTTGCCATGCAAGTGGTGGTGCAATAAACGGCGAAATCTGCTGGCCGCCCTAAAATCGGTAGGCTGGAGCACATCCCAATCCTGGCAATCATGACATGAACCATGTCGTCACAAAATTTCAAAATGAGCTACCGGGGTCTGGACTGCCTGCTTGAAGAAGGCACGATGTCTGAGCTTCGCATACCGCGGTTCACTTATTATAACCCGCTCTCGCCCCGCCTGCTGCGTTGCATTGCGTCCAGCTCGGCCTTCCCCGTCAACCGTCCTCATGTATGAAGTGGCAACACGCTGGAATTCCACCCTCCACAGCACCACGATTGTGTGAGCAGCGATTCCATATAACGCAGTAACGAAGTGACACCTACTTCTCCTGACAAGCAGCGGTTCGGGACCTCGGGGTGTAAGTAGCCACCGAGGTGGAGCAGTGTTAAAAGAGCTCGCACCATCCTTGCCAGTTTTTGAAGAACCACCAAAAGGTCAGTGGGGGCGGACTATCCCAAGTCCAGCATGACCATTGTAGGTGATCAATAGTTTCAGGAACTATCGTGTGGACACTCTGAAAAAAACAGTTTCCCGCCAGCGACGGATGGAGGAGACGGACAACAGATAGCAGACACGGAGCCATTTCTCTCCGTCAAATCCACAAGAGGCCCGACAGTTTTCTCACTTTTATCGTGCCTTCATTAGGCAGTGGTTTCAGGGTCCCAGATCTAGAGCAAAAGGCGGCACCATCAGCACTCCAGGGTGTGTGCAGTCTCTGAGGTAAGTCAGGGGGCTTTGGTGTTGAAGCTGTGCCGGAGGAAGGCGGAGGAGGAGGAGGAGGTATTCCTAGACAAAACCGACGTCCCTGCCTTGTAAGATGGTTGGCGTGAATTTGAGCAGAAGAGGAAGAATTATTTTGCTAGAGCCCCTCCACCCAGAGGCTTGGGAACTCAAGGCTCCATCTCATCACTTGAGTTCTTGGATTCATCCATTTCCTCAACATGATCCTCGCATTATGGCCATCAAAATGAACAACAGTATACCGTGTGTGGCACACCCTCCTGGATCCCCGTTACAAAACACAACTCCGGCATTTTCCTTCCACCCCCCAAATAGAGAGTAAAATTGCATGAAATGGAAGACCTTGCTGATTGATCAACTGGAGACATCTGTTGCGTCTCTTACGTTCTTCAAATTTCACGGTACAACGCCAGCGACGTGACAGCATAGAGTGCCAAGTAGGCGTAGCGCAGCAGCGCAGCAGCATCAAGATTGCAGAAGCCTAAATGTGTTGACCTCTGGCAATCTATATTTCCACCTCAACCAACGCATGCAATGCAGGCCACAGATACAACACCCAAGAACCAGCTAAGATCAAGGAGCACGCTAACTGCGTCGTCAACACCGATTTTTTTGTTATAGTTGTTCCCGTACCCAATAGACTTCTGGTAACCATAATGTAACGAATGGTCCCGAGCTGGCTCGCCACGCCCTAGAGGTTGTATTGTCCTGCCCAGCAGCCAGCGTTCATAATTCCTGAGCGGTGCACCATCATCACATGCCGAAGGAGTCATACATACAAACTGCATCGGCATTCACAGATAATGTGATCGTTTTACTATTCATCAAGATTGAAACAGGCATTGATCTCTGATGATGGATGTGGCCGCCAATTGCCGAGTCACCGATTAGTTGCTGGTCTACTTCACACATCGTCCTCTCCAAACAAGAAATGTGTCCCACTTGAAAAACTTATTTATTAAAATGATCATTTCTTACTTGCAATTTTTATGCAATTACCAATCAGTTCATTGTTGCTGGTTTTTGCTGTGAGGAGACTAAAAGACAACCAAGGTTATCATGACAAAAACCATATTCCATTTACCACTTCATCTTTAGAATTTTTCACATTGTCAATGGATTTTGGGTCATGTTGCCTCACAAATTTTTAACAGGGGCTTGAGAAGTCATATATTATAAATTTTATGGGTCATGTGCAGTGAGATACAGCAATAATCATGGTCCTTTTGAACAGAAAATGTGGCTCTACGTGGCATTATCCTCCATCACCATTTTTAACATTGGCTTGAGAAGTCATATTTTTATAATTTTTTGGGTTCAAGTTTGCTGTGAGATACAAGCACTAATCATCGGTCCTTTGGAACAGAAATGTGGCTTCTTCATAAGTGGCATTTCCACTCCCTATCACAATTTTTAACAGTGTGCTGATAATTCCATTTTTAATAAATATTTGGGTCATGCATCTTTGAAATGGAGCAATACTTACAGGTCCTATATTCTAAAAAATGACTGTTTTCTAACATACACTTGTTCTTCCACAATTTCCAAATGTCTCAAGGGTCATCCCTTTTGAAATTTTGGAGGCATTTTGCTGTTGACATCAAGCTATACTACAGTCCTATTGTAAAAAAGTTTTTTGTTTCTCACAACATTTGTTTCTTCACAATGGTCAAGTATTGGCTCAGGGTGATGGGTGCTGTCAGAAACAGGAATAGGTCGTACACTGATTAATGTACACATATTGCAAAATTGACTTGTTTTGCAAGATCTTTAACATAGCTATATCCCTTTATTGATGACCAACCCTTTAAACAATAAAAAAAGAGAAACAAAGACATGTGGGATTCCATCCGATTTTAAAATATGTTTTTTCTAGAATTAAAAGTACTAAAAAACTGTGCATGTACAAAAATAGCTGTTAAAAAAAAATTCCTCTGAATAGAACAAGGTAGTACACAGGAAAACTTAACCAGATTGTAGGTTATATTACATAAGGACATGTAGTATGGAGCACGTACCAGAGAACAAAGTACAGAGACATTTTCTCCAGCACACGTTAGTAAAAAATGATAAAAAGAAATGCCAAGATAAAGTGCACCTGGGTGTAAGCAGTGAGCGTTAACCACCAGTATTTACCAGTGAATCCACTTTGGTTCCACACTCATTACGGATGGGCATACGCGCTAACGGCAGTGTAATTGAACGTGATGTACTGAGGAAGTCAGGAGTTCTCACACTCCGCAACCTCACTCTGCTTCGGCACGACAGTTTTCGTTGCTCCGCTCATCAATGGCATTTTAACCTGCGTGTTAATAGATGACGGACCGCCAGCCTGGGCTCTTCCACCGCACCCACTGTACACTCCGGCCCTTGTGTCATGCTGTGGCCCCAGGACAGGTATCGTCAATGTCCAGTGTAAACTAAAATTGTTTGAAAGACTCCTTTTTCCGGCACTTTTTAAATCTGGGGGTTATGCAGGTTTTGGGCTTCATGCCTTTGCCCAGGATCAGGGTATATACCAATGTCCCCAGTGAAACTAAAATGGTGGTTGAAAGACTCCTTTTTTCCAGGCACTTTTTAAATCTGGGGTTTGCCGGTTTGGGCTCATACTGTGGCCCAGGACAGGTATAGTCAATGTCCAGTGAAAACTAAAAATGGTGGTTGAAAGACTCCTTTTTCCGGCACTTTTTAAATCTTGGGTTTATGCACGGTTTGGGGCTCATGCTGTGGTTCCCAGGACAGGTATAGATAGCAATGTCCAGTGAACTAAATGGTAGGTTGAAAGACACCTTTTTCCGTCACTTTATTAAATGTGGGGGTCATGCAGTGTTTTGGGTGCTACATGTCTGTGGCCCATGACAGTATAGGTCAATGTCCATATGAAACTAAAAGTGGAGGTGTTGTAAAGACTCCTTTTTCCGGCACTTTAAATCTGGGGGTCATGCAGGTTTGGGGCTCATGCCTGCGGTTCCCAGACCGGGATATTCAATGTCCAGTCAAAGTAAATATGATGGTTCAAATCATACGCCTATCTGGTCAACTATTTTAAATTAGTAGGGTGGATGCAGGTTTAAGGGTCCAATGCTGTGGTACAAGACAGGGATAGTGAATGGTGTGTGTTTTTTTTTTTCCTCTGTAGCTTTTATAACCTAATTGTGTTTGCCGTAAGATGTATCACGTGAACCATTTGACTGCTGTGGATGTTAATTCCAACGTCTCCAGGCGTGTTTGGGTGTACGAATGAAGGTGTTTGGTTGCTCTCTCACCCATAGACCTTTAAATGTGACATCGCTTCATATTAATCGACTGCTCCACTATCGAAAAACCTTATCGTTGGTGACCGACTAATCACATCGGCCCGATGTCCCGATAGCCAACGTAATCGCGCAACACTATTCATAAACCAAAGGTTATTACAATTTTTTCACTTGTTGTGGTACCGTAAAATACATGCCATTTGTAACAGCGCTACAAAGCTGGTATTTTTGGTTGCTCAACTTCTCTTTTGCCAATTTTATACATGCAGGTGTTAATTAAGGCATGTTCCTGCTGTTGTGGTCCACTAAAGAAACCGTCTTTTTTCGACCACCAAAAAAGAACATTTCTCCTGTAAGCATAATCCAAACCGAAGGTTAATTACAAGTTTTTCTCTTGTTGTTGTACCGAAAAATACATGCCATATGTAACACGCTACAAAGCTGGTAGTTTTAGGTTGTCTCAATTTCTTATAGCTCCAATTTACATCCAGTGGGGTTTAATAAGCATTGTTCTGCTGTTCTGGTCACTAAAAGAAACCTCATTTTCACTGCCAAAGAAGAATTTTGCATGTAGCATTATTCATATCCAAGGTTAATTAAGGCCTGTATTGTGCATTTACCTTCAGTAAAATACACAGTGTTTTTTTTAAACACACATACAATAATTTTTCCTGGCCAATTGTGGAGCGCAATTAATATCCAAGGTTTCCCAGCTTGATACTGCTGTGGTTTCAGATTGGAGTCAATACAGGATAGGTATGTATTTTATCATATACAGATATCTTCATCAAACCGTGTCCTGTACATTTTAGAACAAACATATGTCAACAGAGAGGTGGCATGCTCTTCACCAGTGAGTGTCAGTGGGCAAAAACAATCCTGGACAGGCCCATGTCGCAGCCACAGCAGAGGGACGTCTACAGCAGAGGTTCACTCGGTGAGGCCAGAACTGCCTGGTGTCATCTATGTAGGCCGTTGTAGGTGTGTTTGTACATCAACCCATATGGTTCTTGATTGGTATTACTAGGTCAAACCACTTCCTCCCAGATGACATCTACAACCCACAGCCAAGAGTCGGTGGGAACGGTCAGACACAACCCTTATGTTGGCATGACCCGTGGTATCGGGTCAGCGTCCTCACGATCGCCTCAACCCGCCTCAGTCCCATCCTGTTTCCCACAGCCATAGATCCTACTATGTGGACCTGTCCTCCAGCACCACTATATAGCGTGGCTGAAAATTATTATGAAGAGTGCAGTTCAGCAGCTACTTGGCAGCGAATGAAATGGGCCAATTATCCCCCTGCTCTTTGCAGTAGGCGGCAAAGTATAGATGTGGAGATTGTGCATAGGAGGTCAAGTTTGTGAGGGGACAGCAACGCTACCAAGACCGTGCTGGAGGGACCCAAGTGACGATGAAACACAAATAGCTGATGATGTAGCCGACCGTGCACATGGGAGCCAGGTGATACAAGGGCATCATCATCGACAAGGTAGAAGAGGCGTCAGCTTGCGTGTCGGGCACGCGCAGCCATCAAGTGGGTTGTGTGGCCGTAGTCAGTCAGGTATAGCAGCAGTGAGGTCGGGAGCCAAGCGGTCCACGGTTAGAAAACCCGCTTCGTGCATGTCCAAGAAAGTAGCAGCACAGGGTCATGCGTAGGCAGCGGCTGTTAGTATCACCTCAGTGCGGAGCGTTTTGCGTACAATCAGCTAATCGTACGGTGTGTGCAGTTCTTATGATAAACATCAGAAGGAGCCCTAATATGGGTATATTTTAGAATCTGGGGCAGAAAGTGGAAGCGTGGCCATGAGCTAACGTTTGGCAACACAGCCCTGCGACAAACATGCACGTCACCATCCGGTGGCCTGTTAGAAACGTGCTCAGAAGTGGTGGTCCATCGCTGCCGCCCCGCAGCAGCGCCAGTGGCATGGAAACGACTGCAATTGCAGCAGCCAGTCAAGGCTCCAACCTCCTCTGCAGAAGGGAGCTGTTATCTCTTCCATCATCTCCCGGACCCAGATGCTCCTTCTCCCTCGCTACTCATCGGCGCCAGCAGTTCGTTCAGCAGGCGATTGCACAGAGACAACCATATGCCGTCCAACCATCCAAAGGTAGCAGCAGCTGACCGTGCTCCTTGTCCAAGTTGTTGGTACTCGCAGTCCCTCCCTTTCCAAATGGTTGACCTCTGCACCGTTCAGAGTAACTAATGGCTTGTGTTGCTGAGCCGAGATGGCAGAGTTCCAAAGCCGTAATTTCTTTTCCCAAAAAGCAGTTCATAAATATGTAAGAACAGAAGAGTGTGCCAGTATTTTATACTTATCGCTTTGTTCCAAGGTGCTCGCAGAGTCGGACATCTGGACTGTAACTACGGTCAGGGCCAGTATATGATCCTTAACGTGCCCATAGGGTGAAGTTCTTCCTCCAGGCGACACACCAACAATTCGTACATGATACGCCGCATTCTCCTCACGTTTGTCAAACTGGCGGCTCCGCGCCAATGTCCGCCTCCTCCTCCTTCCACCACCACCACCATCTCAGGCCTCCACAATGTACTTCCCATCATACCACATGTTTAGGCACAGCGTGTCACGCAGTTCTAACCTGTCTGCCTCGGCGAACGAAAGACACAGCAGGGGAGAACTGCATCCTCGTCATGCAGCAAGAAATGATGTGTGTCTTTCACCGCGCCAACAGCAAATCTGGTAACCATGTGACTGACAATGGGAGCAACATGGTGTACCACGCCTGCACCGATGAGGATGTACCATGCGAAACCTGCATGGGCGCTCGTGTTCAATCTTGGTTTGAAAAGTGTTTCCTGAAGTCATTTTCCACCGATCTTCAGAAGATTCCTCAAAAAGCCCAGGAAACTGAGCAAGCACTTCATCCATCCTACAGAGCCAGAACACCCCCCTTCCTCGATATGTCAGCCGGCAGAACGGTATCCCCCAACACAACTCCTGATATGCAATTGTTCTAACCCTTAGAAAGGCCCTAACGATTTTTTGATGATCATGCGGACAGCAGAACTACTCCCCAGTGGTAAACTTTGATGTCACCGTGCACTCATGATCGTGACACCAGCCGTTTGTTGAGGGTCCATTTCCGAGGAGCGACGTTATATGTCGAGTCGCCATGACTACGTGAATGAATAACGACCATCCACTGCATCATGTCCTGGAACCTATGCAGAAAAATCAGTCTGGGCAAGGGGACTGTGGCCATACATCACCGCGGCCACGGAAGATTCCAGTGGGACTGAAATAGTAGTGAGGAAGAGGAGGACCTTGTGAGCAGAACATTTGTCTGGAGAAATGCAGTTGGGATTTTTCTACCCAGGTGAACAAGAGATGAAGAGCACGAGCAGACTGGAGTAGAGAGATGAACGATATATGAAAACGAAGCAGATGACCCGCAATGCACCGAGGCAGTGGTTCATTGGGAAAATGGAGCATTGAGAGCGCCTCGAGTCACTTGTGCATATGGCCCACCGCTAGCTGTGTATTTGCCGTGCTAGTGAGACAGCCGAATTGTCAGCAATCCGGCAGAGGGTATTTACTTCTGGCTCTCCACCCAATTGGACCCCACGCTACCGTTCCCAAAATGGGAGACTTTTTCCCCAGCTGCTGAGAGGGAGGACAAAACTCAAAATAACTATAGTGGAAATCCGTCCTAGTCAGTTTGTGCCACTGCCTATGTGTGCTGCAATCAAGCCCTTCCTCTGACGATTCTGACCGGTGGGTCTCAGCGCTACACGTACTACTGCCACTGCGCAGTGTGTAATGGTGATGTGAAGGTAGCATACACAGCTCCATCACAGCAACCTAAGTCTGGAGTCACTGATGAGCAGCTACCTTCACCCGCTCCTAGTGAGAGGCATTCCGCCCAAGCAGCACAGCATGGACCTAGAGGAGCAGATCCAGAAACCAACAGGTGGTGGCCTACTTGGACCAGCACTCTGCCACCCCAGTATAGAAGATCCGCTGGACTACTGGGCAGATCCCAAACTGGATGTGTGGCCAAGCAACTTGCCGAGATGGAGAAGCTGACCTGCCCGGTATGCCCTGCCAGAAAGTGTGGCATCAGAGCGGGTGTTTCAGTGCGGCGGGGGGGCCATCGTTACCCCAAGGAAACCCGCTTGTCCACGGGAAATGGTTGGAAAGACGGACATTTGGTCAAGATGAATCAAGGCCCGGATCGCCAGGGATTTCCACACACCAATGCCTAACCGCGCAGACCTACATCAGCCATACGCCTCACCAAGAATGATCTGGGTTCAAACCTATCCATTGCCTCAGCCCTATTTCTGATGCCGCCACCCGCCTGAACATTTGCCAACACATCTGATGACAGTTTTCTTCAGTTTCTCCATCTGCCACCAACCATCAATTACCAGGACTGGTATTGCCACCCCCTCCACACTGTTCATTGTGCCACTTCATGACCTCATACTGTTGCTGCTCCTGCGCGCCGTCACCTCGCACTCTTTGTCAATGTGTGCCACTTCTGTGGCCAACTCCAATTATTTGCCACCATCCAGAATGATCATTGTGCCACTTGTCTGACCTCATGCTGCAGGCCTGCAGTGACCTCCACACTGTTTCAATGTGCACTCTTGTGGCCTACTACTCCTGTATTTTGCCACCCCTCCAGAATGTCATTGAGCCACTCGCCTGACCTCATTCATATGAGCTGCCGTGTACCTCGCACACAGATGACATTAAAGTGCCACTACATTTAGCTACTCCTGATGTTAGGCCACCCCTCCCAAGAATTTGTCATTTGGATCCACTTGACATGACTCATTTTGCATTTCTGCATCTGCCGGTTACCGTCCACCTTTGTCAATGTGCAACCTGTGGCTACTCCCTTGTTTTTTTTTGTTCCCACCTCAGAATGTCATTGTGCCACTACTCAGACTCATGCTGCAGCTGTGGCTGTGCCTTGCCCTCCACCACCCTGTCATTGGTGCCACTCTCCTGTACCTCATTCTGTTGCACCTTCCATCACCTCCACACTGTGTCATTGTGCCACTATGGTGGGCCAATACTACCTGAGTTTTTTGCACCTCCAGAATGTCATTGTGCCACTGTCTGACCTCATGCTGCTGCGTGGGCTGTTGCCGTGCCCTCCACACCCTGTCATTGTTGCACTGTCTGACCTCATGGTCTGCTGCCTGGCCATGACCACCACACGTGATCCATTGTTGCCACTCAGTGGCCAACTCCAGTTTTTGCCACCACCACAAAGTCATTGTGCCACTGTCTGAACCTCAGTGCTGCTGCTGCCGGTGAGACCTCCACACTGTGTCATTGTGCCACCTGTGTCCTACTTCCAGTTTTTTGCCCCACCTCTAGAATGTCATTGTGCCACTGTCTTACCTCATGCTGCTGGCTGCCAAGACCATTCCACACTTGTGTCAGATTGTGCCACTCTTTTGCCTACTCCCAGTTTGTGCCACCTCCAGAAATTCCATTGTGCCACTACCAGACCTCAGTCGTGCTGCTGCGCCGATGACCTCCACAACTGTGTCTTGAGCCCCTGTGGCTACACCAGTTTTTCCCCACCTCCAGAAAGTCTATTGCGCCACTGTCTTACCTCGATGCTGCTGCTGCCAGTGACCTCCACACTGTGTCATTGTGCCCACTCAGAGGCCTACTCCATGTTTTTGCTACCATCCAGAATGGTTCATTGTGCCACTGACCTGACCTCATGATGTCTGCTGCCCGTGACCTCCACACTGTTGTCCCTTGTGGCCACTCTTTGCCTACTCTCCTGATTTTTTGCCACCGTCACAGAATGTCATTGTGCCCACGTCTACCTCAAGCTGCTGCTGTGGCTGCAGCTCGAGCCCTCCACACTGTGTCAATTGTGCCACATCTAGCCTACTACTCTTTTTTTTCCAGCGCTCCAGAATGTCAATGTGCCACTGTCAGACCTCAAGCAGCTGCTTGTGTGACCACCACACTGTGGGTCATTTTGCCACTCAGTGGCCGTACTCCATGTTTTGCCACCTCCAGAATGTCATTGTTCCACTGTCTTACCTCATGCAGCAGCTACTGTTACCTCCACAACTGTTGTTCCCATTGTGCCACACTGTAGTGCCTACTCCATTTTTGCCACCTTCAGAATGATCATTAATGCCACTGTCTGACCTCGATGCTGCTGGCTTGCCGTGACCTCCAACACTGTTGTCCATGGGTGGGGTGGTGGGGGCCCCAAAAACCCCCCCATCTGTTGCCTACCCAGTTTTTGCCACCTTCATAATGTCCATTGAGTTCCACTGTCTGGACCTCAATGCTGAGCAGCCGAGACCTCCACATTGTGATATTTGGTTGCACTCCTGTGGCCTACACCAGTTTTTTGCCACCTCCATAATATGTCATTGTGTCCGACTGTCTGACGCTCATGTTGCTGCCGTGTGACCTCCACACTGGTCATTGTGCACTCTTGTGGCCTACTCCCTGTTTTTGCCACCTCCAGAATTTTGTCATTTTGCCACTCTCTTACCTCATGCTGCTGCTGTTGGCTTTGCCATGCCCTCCACACCTTATTGATCAACTCACTGAACCTCATGCTGTTTTCTTCCTGCCGTCACCTCCACACTCCTGTTCATTGTGCCACTCGGTGGCCTACTCCCAAGTTTTTTTGCCACCTCCAGAATGTCATTTTGCCACTGTCTACCCTCATTCTTGCTTGCTGTGTCTGCTGCCGTAACCACCACCACTCTGTCATTGTGCCACTCGTTGCCTACTACTGTTTTTGCCACCTCCAGAAGTGTCATTGTTCCACTGTCCTGACCTCATGCTAGCCTTCTGTGGCTGCTGCGTGCCCTCCACACTGTTGTCAATGTGCCACTACTGAGGCCTAACTCCTGTTTTAGCCACCTCCAAGAATGTCATGTGCCACTGTCTGACCTCATGGCTTGCAGCTGGCCGAGACCTCCACACTGTGTCCACTTGTGCATATGGCCCACAGCATGCCTGATTTTGCCTGGCTAGGGACAGCCGAATATCCCAGGCATGCCCCGCATAGGGATGACTTCTGGCACACCACCCTATTGGACCTCGCTAAACCGTCCAAAATGGGAGACCTTTATTTTCCCAGCCTTCCAGATAGGGAGCACAAACTCAAATACTATACGGGAAATCCTCCGTAGTCCATTTGGCCACTGCTATTGCCGGGCATCATCCCTCCCTCGACATTTCTGACCGGGGGGTTCTTCTGGCGCACACGTACTACTGGCCACGGTCTGCTGGGAAGGGAGGGGGTAGGAGCATTACCAGCTCCACCGTCAGCAACCAAAATCTGGAAGTTCACTGATGAGTCAGCTTCCTTCACAACCGCCTAGTGATGAGTCAGTCGTCCAGCATCATCAGCAGACCTGGAGCATATCCAGAAACCATCATGTGGTGGCCTACTTGGACAGCACTCTGCCACCCCAGTTATGAAGATCCGCTTGGACTTACTGGGCAGCCAACTGGATGTGTGGCCGCAACTTGCCGATTGGGAGAATCTGTCCTGCCCGCCAGTAAGTTTGTGCATCATAGCGGGTGTTTCAGTGCGGCGGGGGCCTATCGTTACCAGCCCAAGAGAACCCTCTTGACCACGTGAAAATGTTGTAAAGAACGGACTTTGTCAAATGAATCATTGCGTGGAACGCAGGATTTCCACACAACCAATGCCTAAAACTCGTCAGACAACATCAGCCATGACCCTCACCCAAAGTAGTCTGGGTTCAAACAATCGCCTCAGCCACTATTCTGATGCCGACACCCGCCTGATGCCACACATCTGCTGACAAGTTCTCCATCTGCCACCAACCAACTTTACCAGGGACTTGGTATTTATGCCACCCCAACCTCCACACTGTGTCCCCCAAATGTGCCCTCTCTGACTCCATACTGTTTTCCAGGCAGCCGAGTCACCTCCAACACTAGTCATTGTGCCACACGTAGCCTACTCCAGTTTTTGCCACCTCCAGAATGGTTCCATTGTGCCACTGTCCTGTGACCTCAATGCTTGCTGCCAGCATTTGACCTCCACACTGTGTACATTGTGCCACTCTGTGGCCTACCTCCTTTTTTTTTGCCACCTCCAGATATGTCATTGTGCCACTGCCTGCCCTCATTCTGTTTGCAGCCGTGACCTCCACACTGATGTCATTATGCCACCTTTTTTGCCTACTTCCTTTTTTTTTGTGCCACCTCCAGAATTTGTCATTGTGCCAATTTCAGACCTCATGCTTCTGCACGCGCCTGCTGCCTGTGACCCTCACGCTGTGTCAATATGTGCTACTCTGTGGCCTACTCCTGTTTTTGCCACCTCAAGAATGTCATTGTGCCACTCTCTGACCTCATGCTGCATCTGTGGCTGTTGCTGTGCCCTCCACACCTGTCATTTGCCACTCTCTGACCTCATGCGTTGCTCCCTGCCATCACCTTCCACTCTGTGACATTGGTGCCTATTTGGGCCAAACTCCTGTATTTTGCACCTCAGAATGTCATTTGTTGCCACTGACGTGACCTCATGATGCGCTGCTGTGGCTGTTGCCCGTGCCTCCCCACACCCTGTCATTGTGCCACTCGTCTGACCTCATCTGCTGATGCCATGACCACCACAACTGTGTCATTGTGCCACTCAGGTGCCTACTCCCAGTTTTTGCCACCTCCAGAATGCATTGTGCCAGCTGTCAGACCTCATGCTGCTGCTGCCCGTGACCCTCCACACTTGTGTCATTGTGCCACTTGTGGCCACTCCATTTTTTGCCACCTCTAGAATGTCATTGTGCCACTGTCTTACCTCATCCTTCTGCAGCATACCTCCACAACTGTGTCATTGTGCCACTCTTTGCCTACTCCAAACCCTTCCCCCCCAGTTATTTTGCCACCTCCTGAAGTGTCAATGTGCCACTACCTGTCCCAGCTGCTGCTGCCGTGACCTCCACACAGTTCATTGTGCCACTCCCTGTGGCTTACTCCAGTTTTTTCCACCTCCAGAATGTCATTAGCGCCACTGTCTGACCTCATACTGCTGCTGCCGTGACCTCCACACTGGTTGTCATTGGCCACACTGTGGCCCTACTCCTGTTTTTAGCCTACCTCCAGAATGTCATTTGTGCCACTGTCTAGACCTCATGATGCTGCTTGCCGTGACCTCCACACTGAGTCATTGTGCCACTCTGTGGCCTACTCTTTTTTTGCCACCCTCCAGAAATGTCATTGTGCCACTGTCCTGACTCATGCTGCTGCTGTTGAGGCTGCTGCCGTGCCCTCCACACTCTGTCATTGTGCCAAAGCCCCCCCACCTATTTTTTCCCCCCTGTGTCCTATCTACTTACTTTTTTCCACCTCCAGAATGTCCATTGTGCCACTGTCTGACCTCATGCAGCTGCTGCTGTGACCACCAAACTGTGTCATTGATGGCCACTCAGAGGCCTACTCCCAGGTTTTGCACCTCCATAATGTCTATTAGTGCCACTGTCGACCTCATGCAGCTTCAACCGTGACCTCCCACAGTTTCATGTGTGCACTCTTTGGGCCTACTCCCATTTTTTGTCCACCCTACAGACTGTCATTATGCCACTGTCTAACCTCATCTGCTGCTGCCATGACCTCCACACTGTGCATTGGCCACTCCCTGTGGCCTCTCCAGTTTTTGCCACCTCCAGAATGTCATTGTGCCACTGTCATAACTCATGCGTGCTGCTGCCCGGTGACCTCCACATTGTGTTTATTGGTGCCACTCTGTGGTCCTACTCCATGTTTTTTGCCACCTCCAGGAATGTCATAGTGCCACTGTCCGGACCTCATGTTCTGCCGCTTGACCTCCACACTGTGTCATTGTGCCACTCTCTGTGGCCCGTACTCCTGTTTTTTGCCACCTCCCAAATTTGTCGTTGTGCCCACTCTCAGACCTCTATGCTGCTGCTGTTTGCTGTTGCCATGGCCCCCACCACCACCGGCTGTCATTGTTGCCACTCTCTGAACCTCATAGCTGTTGCCTACCTGCTCCTGCCGTCACCACCACTCTGTGTCATTGTTTCCACTGCTGTGGCCTACTCCATTTCTTTTGTGCCACCACCAGAATGTCATTGAGCAACTGACCTGACCTCATGCTGCTGCTTGTGGCTGCTGCCTTAACCACCACCTCAGCATATTGCCACTCTGTTGCCATACTACAATACTGTTTTGCCACCATCCGAGAATGTCATTATCCCACTTGCGACCTCATCGCTGCTGCTGTGGCTGTCTTCCGGTGCCCACCACACTGTGTCATGTGTCCACTCCTGTTGCCTACTCTACTCCTTTTTTATGCCACCTCCAGAATGTCATTGTGCCACTGTCTGACCTCATAGCTGCTGCTTGCCTACCTCCACACTGTGACATTGTGCCACTCTGTTGCCTACTCCTGTTTTTTGCCACCTCCAGAATGCATTGTGCCACTGTCTGCCTCAATGCTGGGCTGCTGCCCGTGACCTCCACACTGTGTCATTGGTGCCACTCTGTGGCCACTCCTGTTTTTGCCACCTCCAGAATGTCGCATTGTGCACACTGCCTGACCTCATGCTGCTGCTGCCTGACCTCCACCCTGTGTCATAGTCCCACACTGTGGCCTACTCCAGTTTTTGCCACCTCCAGAATGTCATTGTGCCACTGACAGACCTCATGCTGCTGGCTGCCGTGCCCACTCACACTGTCAATGTTGTCCACTCTGTGGCCTACTCCTGTTTTTTGCCACCTCCAGAATGTCATTGTGCCACTGTCTACCACATGCTGCGGCTGCCGGAACCTCTACACATTTTCATTGTGCCACTCTGTGTCCTACTCCTGTTATTTTGCCAACTTCCAGAATGTCATTGTGCCACTGCCATGACCACAAGCTGCGCTGCCCGTGACCTCCACACAGTGTCATTGTGCACTCTGTGGCCTACTCCAGTTTTTGCCACCTCCAGAATGTCATGTGGCCCCTGTCTGACCCTCATGCTGCAGCTGCCCGTGACCTCCACACTGTGTCAATGTGCCACTCTAGTGGCCTACCTCCTATTTTTGCCATCCACCAGAAATGTGTCCATTGTTCACAAGACGACCTCATGCTGCGTGCTGGCACTGACCTCCAACACTGTTGTCATAGTTGCCACTCTGTGGCCATAACTCCTGTTTTTTGCCACCCTCCAGATTAAAATGAATAATAATATGGTGGTAACGAAAAAAAAATATACATCAATCAATCATGTTTTATTTCTTATTTTTCGTAATCCAAGGAATCACTAGTATGGGTGGCCACCGCAAAAACGAAATAAACATGTTATGATTGATGTAATATTTTTTTTTTTCGTTACCCCCATATTATTATTCCTTTATATACACATCGGGGACAAATTCTGTAGTCTTATAAATTGATTTCGTCCAAGGTCCAGTTTGGTTTTGTTTTTCAGCTTGCATTAAGAAACCCATAGGAGTGTCGCTTCGCTCTCCGCTCATGTGTCCAATAACGCTCCAACTAAGCAAACACAGAGCTCGCTCAGAATTTCTATTCCCCATAAAATCTAATTATAAGTACTCGCGCTCTTGATGGCATTAAGCTGGACGAGCCCCCGGCCCTAGCTCAACCAATCATCTCGTTTTTCATTCCCTGTCCTTATTACTGTATTTTGAACTGTCCCGCCTTGGAATAATATTGGTCAATTTTCTCCATAGGTTTAATAATGGTACCCTGTCCGTCTATTCTAATTGTCAATTCTCCTCCATTAGTGATATCAAGGGCCACTGTCCGCTCCTATTCTGAGTTGGCTGGTTTTATGCCGACCAATCAGAACAGCTTTAAAACTATTTTGAAATATACTGTATTTCCTGGCGATTCTCTCTATTGCAATTCCCTATGTAGCGTCGGTCTCCGGCGACAAACGCGTTTTCGGGATTTAACGATTTATTTTTAGAGAAGGTTTTCAGCTCTTTAATGAGATAATGTTTTTACACTTAATAAAAATTGATTTTTTTTTAATACTCATGCCGCAAACGGCGCTGAGCGCCGAGATTTCAGTGCGCCTATCTCTCCATAGACTACAATGGGAAAGTAGCTCGCGCTCTGATTGGCCGAGATAGCCAAGCCACCTGCTAGCTTCAGCCAATCAAGCTCTTTTCTGTCTTTTTACTGAAATTTTGAACTGTCCCGCCTTTGAATTTGAATGGACCAAACTTCTCCAAAGTATATAATAGTGTACTTTGTCGCTCCTATTCTATTGGTTTAGATACCTCCTTTCATAGGTAAATGGGCCATGTCGCTCCTATTCTAGATTGGTCCAAACTTCTCCATAGTATATATGGTCATTGTCACCTTCCTATTCTTGATTGTGGCTGGCTTCTGTCCGAGACCCAATGCAGAAAGCTTACACAATTTGAATTACGTATTTCCCGGCATTTCTCTCTATTGCAATTCCTTATGTATCGCTCCGGTCTCGGCGACAAATGCTGTTCGGGATTTAATTGATTAATGTTTATAGAAAGATTTTCAGCTCTATTTTCAGATAATATTTTACACTTAATAAAAACGATTTTTTATAATCATACCTCCATGCCAGTGCACGGCGCAGAGCGCCGTGATGATTGTGCAATTCGCCTATCTCTCCATATACTACTATGGGAGAAGTAGCTCGTCGATCTGATTGTCCGGGATGGCCAAGGCCCCCGCTAGTCAGCCAATCAGCATCTATTCTGGCTACACCGCGACCACACCGCGCCCATTGCCCCGCCCCTTCATGCGGGGCGCAGCTGAAAGTGCCGAACGGCTGCGCCCTAACACGGCATTCCGCTGCGTCCCCGACAGGGGGATTCGGGCCGGGAGGCGCAGTATACGCCAAAAAACAGGCGTAAAGCCCGTTCATACATGTCGCCCATAGTTATTGGGATCATCTAATGAGCAGTGCAGGAAACACATACTGTAAGAATTTTTCTAAAAACCCATAACCTCCAAATGGAGTAATACAAATCATCTGATATCATCAAACTGTCTAATAATAAACTGAGTTGACAGATTGAAACATTATCATCTAAACAGACAGATCTTCAGTGCACATGTAGCATCGAGTGTCGTGGTCTCACCGCCCTCTCCCCCCTCCCAGGTCCAGGTAGACAGCCGCTCTGTCCCCAGCCCCGGAGTATATCAAAGGGCCTCGAGAAGAATGTGTATGGAATATCCTCCAACCTGTATTCCGCCACCCCAGGAATAGTGAGATCCTTCAGTAAAGTGTGCTATGAATATTTCCAGTCAGCTGCCCAAGGCATACACTCATGAGTAACCATGTTAGCTCATTCAAAAAAGAAGGATAAACCACGTAACAACACTGTACAGCAGAAGGATCAGTGAATTGTCTATCCCCCAATTGTAATCCCAAAGGGTCCCTGCCTCCCAATTGCTGACAAAGATACCAGTTAGTAGTCCCAAAGCATTGATGTAGTTTCTGTCTAAATTCCAGTGGTAAAGAATTGATCACCTTACCCCATAACGTGAACAGCTTCTTAATCCTGTCAACCCAAACCGCAGGATTTGCATCAATCCAATCCATTTTGAGTATAAAAAAAATGTATCTATGAAAAGTTTGACAGAAGGGCAGGTGGGCCATATCCACATCTGGAGAATGGCCTTCCTGGCTGCTGCTGATAGGACATGCAAGAGATGTAAATTTCAAGTGGCCTATGTGGATACATCTTTATCTATGTAACCGAAGATGGTCCACGCTGCTGTAGGGGTGAAAGAACCAATAAGATAATGTTTTATACAGGTAGCTATAAATTTCCAGTATTGTCTAATTTTAGGGCAACTCCACATATAGTGATAGAGGTCGGCCTCCAACGAGCCACATTTGAAACATGCATTCGTTGGATATATCCCCATCCTAAAGACCCTGGATGGTGTTAGGCAAGCACCATGGGCTAGTTTTAGGGCCAACTCCGTATAGCGAGCAGAGGTTAAGAATTTATAGGAATCCGCCAGGGCTGACAAAATCACCTCCGGCGTTAATGTTGAATGAGATATCCCTCATTTAGCCAACTGTGTAGTGGTATTATCAGGGCTATGTGGCGCTCAGTCTGCAGGGAGCAAGAGTCTGCAGCAGCTGATCAGCGACCCTGCCCTGAACAATATCTGGAGCTGTGAGAGTGACATAGGTCACAGCCCCCTCAGACAGGGCGTTTTTTGCACCAGCCAATTTGGATTACCCCGGAGACCGCTCCAATCATCTACAGGGGCGTATCTGTGAAACACATTTAAACTCCCTGCCGCAGGTGCTTAGCGCCTGTGAAATACCCTGCTGGCCGTGTACTTGTTTGTATTTTGTATTGTTTCCTCTGTGTACCTGACCTAGGCTATTTTTCCCCTGACCCCGTCTTGTCCTTCTGATTATGTACCTCGTCACCCGTTAGTGTTTGACCACGGCTTGTTTACGTTTATCCCTCTGGTTCTGATTTGTTTGGCTTGGCGTTCCCTATTTGATAATTGACCCGACTGTCTGACTAATCTTCCTTCTGACGGCCCCAGCACTTTAGCAGCTGCAGGGACTGTCGCCCAGTTGCCGTCTGCCGCCTAGGGCAGCACGAAAGTAGGACAGGACAGTTTGGCTGGGTTCATCAGGGGCTCACTTTATTACCTCCCTTGACGTGACATTTTACACAGGTCAATACAGTTACGCTCTACACACACTATAACGCCATGAACAGCTCTGGTTAGTAGCAATGCAGGGGGCTAACCAGCTAGTCCAGTGATCTGCGCTGAGGTAGAACAACAGTGAGGCTAACCCCAAGTCAGAGGGTCCCTGCATACCTTCCCCTCCTGTTAACCCACTAACCTAGTATGCCTGACTGGTTCGCATGTAAACAGAAGGCCTTTTGTTGGCATTTAGAGAGTGTTGTTGCCTGTATTTAGGCTCCGCCCACTTACCTCAGGAATGATAACAAAGGGTGGGAAATTGTAATGTCCTTACTGCAGGGTCCCCCCAGGATGGGCATTATCGTAACCCCCGCATGACCTCAACCTGAACTGTCTTCTGTGACAGGTTTCTTTGCCGCCTTAGGGGTACCTTTGATGACCCGGATAGGGGAAGCTGTGGGGCCGAGGCTTCAGCAGACCACCTTGAGGCAGGGTAAAAAGACTGTGGAGGAGTATTGCTCCGAATTTCGGCGCTGTTTTGTTCCGTCTGGGTGGAATGACCAAGCGTCTTAGATGCAAAAATTAGATAAGTTTAGCTGACCAAGTGAAGGATTTAATTGGTGTCTTACCCTAGCCCCTGGTAAAAACTTTAGCTGAGGCATGGCATTACTGTTCGTCTGAGACAGACGTTTTAGGGAGAGACCATCGAGAGAAGGCTAACCACCCCAGTGTTTCACTCCATAGTCCCTCCCTACGCCCACGGTTCCCGAATAAACCCAAGAGCCCATGAAAAGTGGGGGCTTTATCTGTCACTGCTGATAGGGACCGTAGGACTTCTCGTCGAAATTTCCAGGGATTATGCTTTAACTATGGCGGAGATGGATACGGGCATCAAGGAGTGATCCAAATGAAGAACCAGGTCGGAAAAACTCCAGCCCTAGATGAATGGCAGGAAATCACCATGGCGATCAGGTTTCCTATTGAATCCAAAAAATTGCTGCATACCCGACTATATTTCATACTTGTGCTGTCTGGTTCTCTGAGTGCGTTTGTGTGATTCGGATCAGCTTCTAATTTTGTTGAATGGTCTTTCGTCAAATTCTAGGCCTACCTTGGAGACCGCTATCTTGATTCTCTGTTGGGTATGGGCTATTGACTCCACCCACTGCTCTGGCACAATCACAACATTGTACCCCTAGCTGGAATGGTGGTTCCTAGATTTGATAATGACCCGTCTAGGTTTTATGACTTTCTTCCTCCATGACGGGCACCCCGCACTCTAGCAGCGCAGGCACTGTCGCCCAGTTTGACTCATGCCGCCAAGGTCAGCATCACGTCAAGATAGGCAGGGACATGGGGCTTGGGTATCCAGACAGGGCCACTGTACCTCTTCCTTTGACGTGACAGGTATACTCGTAATCCATAGCCCCCAAAAGATATTTATACATAAAAGAAAGGTGATGAATTTTCTCACTGGGCCATATGGGGGCTCCATCAAAACAGTCTCTGACAAGTGCCTCAAGACCTCTGAGATATAGCTGGTGGCTTGAAGATATTGAAAAAAAGGTATAGTAAGGTCCAGAAATACCATTGGAAGTTCTCTGTAGGAACAAGGTTTATGGGTCCGTGCATGCACTATCTGTGACAGAGTTCGAAGCCCCAAGCTCCTGAACACTCCGTGAGGTGTTCCGTTTTGGAAACTAAGATTGTACGTAAAAGAGAAATGTAAAGAATATCCCGGGGAGTCCCTTAATTTGTCTGATTTTTTTCCAAGCTCTCCACACTGGAGTAATACATTATTACGAACATCTAGAGGCATGAGCTCATACAGTAGGTGTAAAAAATTCAAGAGAGAGATGCCCACTGACATCAAACCATCCAGGACACTATTTGTGAATACTGAGGTGTTCTGGGTCCAGTCAGCAACAAAGTGATCCAAAGTCTGCAGGTATTTAAATTTGATATTTTGGGAATCCAATTCCACCACCGAATTTAGACTGGTGAAGGTCATGAAGCAGGATGCAGACTCTCCTTCCAGCCCATATAAAATTCCAAAAGATAGCGTTAAGTAGCTTCTCCTTTCTTGTCCTCAAATAAAATGGGAAAACGTGGAATAAGTATAGCAATCTCGGGATTGCTACCATTTTGAGGAGGTTTGCTCATCCTGTGAAAGTAAGCATGAAGGTTTTCCTCATGTTTATTCAAAGTTTGCAGACCGAGTGTTTTATGGTAGTGGTTGTGATATTAATCGTATAAAGGCAGTCAATATTTCTTGGAAATGGTAGACCCCGAATATTCAGGGTTCAGGGCCCCAACTTAATATTCGAAGGGGCCAAGGACCATAGTGGGATAGCCAAACCTTTCAACAACAATCCCTCACTTTTATGTACTACCCTTGTCCTCAATCTCTTGTAAGATATTAGACAAATGGTGTTTTGGGTTCGCTATCATACGGGTGAGATCATCCGCGTAAACTGTCAGCTTGATTTCATATTCATTTTTTTTAATTCCCCGAAATATTGGGGACTGAATAATATGACAAAGCAGCAGGTCTATGGAGATGTTAAACAAAATGGGTGAGAGAGCATCCTTGTTTTGCACCTTGGAACAAGTCAATAGTCTGGGACACCTGGCCATTTACCACAAGAGTTGTAGTAGCATTTAAGTGCATATGACCTAGGAAGTTCGTAAACAGAGAGCAAAACCCCCGTTTAGTCAGAGTGGCATTCAGAACGGGCCAGGAAACTTTATCAAAAGCTTTTTCAGCATCAAGACTAAGAAGCATTGAGACTAGGTGGTCTGGTGCCTGAGCAGCCAAAATCGCTGCTGATGTCATTCTCATGTTTCTGGAAAAATGTCTATCCGATAACAAAGCCCGACTGAAAGGGATGTGAAATTGTGGAAAGAAAACTTATAATCTTGATTCAATAGGGATATTGGTCTATAGGGCACAAAATCGTTTTAGAGTCAAAAAGGAATCTACTGGTATAGATCTAAGTTATATGTCGAATAGTTTAGTCAGTTGGGGGGGGGGGGGGCTAGATTCAACTTTAGTAACTTGTAGAATTCTGCAGAGAATCCATCTGGGCATTTTGTGATTGCTGAGATGTGATTGCTGAACAGACTTCCTCCTCTGTGATTTCCCGCTCCAAGAGGAGCTGTTGCTCCTCTGTTAGGCCTAGTATCTCCACCGACTTTAGAAAGGAAGAGGCCCTTTCCTCATTGTAGGGAGTTTCTCTGTAAAGAGATTCAAAATAATCTGCAAACATTCAATCAATCTCCTTAGGGTGAGTCAGGAGTGTGCCAGATGAGGGATATCTAATTGCTGAGATGGGGTGTCTTGAGTTCCACTGCCTTGTCATATTAACTAGAATAGTCCCCTGCCAATTACCTCACCTATTAAATCTGTTTTGTGAAGTTCTAGTTTGCCATACTGCAAGTCCTCACAAAAAGATGTCCAACAATCCTTGCGTCTTCACAAACTTCTCCTTTGTGGCGGCTTAAGGAGAGCACACATGTTGGTTCGAGGCATCTCATAAGGATGAATGTAGAGTTTTACATTTTTCGTCCTGACATAACTCATAATGTGTCCTCTAAGGACCGCTTTCGCAGTAATCCACAGTAGTGAAGTGTCCTCGCCGTGTACCTCATTATCAGACAAAAATTGTTTCCAGTGAACTTGTAGAAAAGTTTTGAAGTCATCTGACTCATAGAGATGGGACAGAAAGTGCCAAGAACTGGGCCCATTGGAGGAAAGTATATTCCCCAGGGTGATTTTTATAGGTGGATGGTCAGAGATAGTAATTGGTAAGATTTCGGCTCCAGTAATAGCAGAGTATAGCTAAGCAGAGGGCAACACCAAATTAATTTGAGAAAAGGTGCCATGCACCGCTGAGTGAATAGCATATGATGGATCTGTTGGGTTTATCACCCGCCAATGGTCATATACTCCACACTTATCCATCAAGGTTAATATTGAAGGATGCACAACATCAGCCCCTGGGGAATCACCTGACCTGTCCACCCTCGGATTAGGGGCCAAATTAAAATCTTCTAGAATTATCAGGTTATTATGATTTCTTTGTAAGAGAAAAACAGTGAGCTCTCCATAAAATGCTTCGTTGGGGGCATTTGGGGCATAAATATTAAGGAGAGAATATTTCTTATTGGAAATGGATATTGTCAGATGTATGAAACGTCCCTCATCATCTATGTACTGATCCTCGACCCAGTGCGAAAATATAAAGCCACGACTCTTGACTTTGATTGATAATTTGCTACAACTTGGGGATCTAGTTAGTTAGCTTTTAAGGGGATATAGTTATCTCTTTTCCAGTAGGTCTCTTGCAGGCCTATAATATCAGCTTTTTGGCGTTTCAAGTGACGTGTTACCAATCTCCTTTTCTCTGGGCTGTTCAAGCCTGACACATTCCAGGAGAAAAGTTAAACAGAATGGAGACATTTCCATTTCAGGAGAACTGTGGGTACTCTTCCAGTGTTTCTGAAGGGGAAGACAATCGGGAAGGGTACATATCTAGACAAACAGCGCAAAGCATCGCAGAGAGCGGACCAGGTGAGGACGCTGAGCCACGACCACTCTAACATTCATCATAATAGTGCATGCACACCAGATCGGTTCGTCTAGTGAAATATTTTGTGTAAACAAACAATGCAGGTAAAGCCATGTCAACATGACAGTAAAAGCGGATTCCCTGCGTAACTTGAAATAAAATCAAAACTTTTGGTCTATGAGGACCAATATATATCTCAACTAAGAAAAACTTCAGTAGTGAGACCAGAGTATCAACTGTGATCCATATGTTATCTGAATCCAACTTGATATGAACTACCCCCCACCAAAACCCCAGCTTCACACAGGAGAGTCAACTAAACCAACGGCTATTGTCCAAGACTCTCAATTTCGCAGGGTATAATAGTTGGAAGTGAATATTATGTTCATGTAGATTTTTAAAGGCCTTCCTTTTCAGTGCGACTTGTGCAGAGAAGTCTTGAAATCTCAGCAGTTTAACACCAGCCACCTTCAGCTCCCTCCTTTGCCAGTATGTTCTGAGAACTTGCTCCCTAAAAGACCACTTGTAGTATCTGGCAATGACTGGTCGGGGACATCCCCCCCCTGATCTCTCCTTGCCTCCAATCAATGGACCCTCTCCAACAAAAGTGGATCTTTAGGGAGGTCTAGGCCTAGCGCTTCTGCCAGATCGTTGGGTACATTGCCACGGAGTCAGGAGCAACCGTTTCTGGAATTCTGATGAATCTCAAATTATTTCTTCTCTCCCGGTTCTCAAGGTCTTCCAGTTTATTTTTGAGAATATCTATGTCTACCTGGTTTGTCATCACAGTACCTTCTATTCGCATCATATCTTCTTCTATAGACAACGTACGCAATTCCAAATCTGCAATTTTTTTGGGAATTTGTCATAATTTGCAATAGAGCAGCATTAATAGAAGCCTGTATCAGGTCAAAGCTACAAGAAAGCGGGATACCTCCTGGGCCAGTGATATTACCTGTGTTGAGGTGTCACTTGTGTCTGAATAGGCCTGTAGATGGGATTTAGAAATCGCTGCAGCATCTGTATTTTTAGGTGGTGAAGATTTGTGAGCCATAGTTGACGAATCTCAGAGCAGACGAGGTCCAGATGCATTTTTCTTTGGGATGGAATGTGACAGCTTGTCAGTACTTTTCTCCGGTGTGGTTAGTATAGCAGAGGAATTAGTAACTCTATGCTGTGGATATTTATGAATAAATTTGTCCATATTCCCTACTGCCGCCCTGTACAATGATTATTGCATTGCTACATAATCAAGCCTTATAAACTCAAAATTAGAGAAAAATTATCTTATATTGGAGAGAAAAAAAAATTCAATTAACCTGTTACATAAGAAGCAGGATTCAGCAAAATTGGGGAGCCCAGAGGCAGTAACACACCACCGTACCACAGAGATTTCAATAGGGCAGCCCTTTGTCAGTACCAAAAATAGCAACTCTCAGAGTCTTTCACAGTTTGTTACTGCAAAGGCTGATACTTTAAAAGAAAACTATTCTAGAATGTGGTGAGCCCACCCTACAGTATCTAGTATAAATGCTAGAATGAAGTATGAGAGCACTGCTGTAACACTGACCACTAGTGACAATGTATAGGAATCACAGCCTTGCTAACTATGATGATAGTATAGTGAGATGGAGAAAAATACAAAGGAGGTGTGATGAGGACCCCTAGTGGAGGTAAAATATCATTTATCTTGAGGACTGTATTATATATCACAGGTGTCAAATAAAGCAGAGAATCTTTCAAAACTTAACTAAGGTGTGCATAACCCAACTCAGCTATCACAATGATATCAGATAGCAATTGTGGTGCAGTCAAACTTGTAACAGTAGGTTCAAAAGAAAGACAACTCTATCCTACAGATAAGTAACCAGAAAAAAACATATGAGGACTTAGTTATTCTGTCCAATAATATCACTTGTAGAGTCGTAGACACTTTAAGGCCCCTATTTAGACCATTGACAGGAAAGTAGACGGTTTAAAGCACTTTGGAATCCCCTTGGGGTTGTTTCCTAACGAGAAAGAGAAGGCAGAGAGTACCTGGTGTTAGGGAATCACAGCAGTAGACTTGATGTGGCAAGTCCCGTAGGCAGAAAAGTTGATTAGGCTTCCCTCTCATGGGTTAAGGCAATCTGAGGGATCTCTACTCAATTTCTTCGAGAGCACCAATAGGGCTTGTGTGGCTGCAGCCAACGGTTTCCCGTCTCCGTCGGGACCTAGTCCGTAGGAGGGATGGATTCACACGCAAGTGGCAGTAGTAAAAGTTTGATGTTTGGCCCAGGGACCTAGTTGTAAAGCAGCAGTGCTGCGAGGCCCAGAGAAGATGGCGGAACACTTGTATGGGATGCTGGCTAGGAATTTTCTCCCTCTGTCCAGATCATGATTCCCTGAAGTGTCGAGGTTGAGTGTCGAAGTTGCAGGCCTCCGAAGCAGGTGACTATGGTAAGAGCTGATGACGACTCTTGGGAGTCCTTTGGGGAGGCAGCAGTGCTGTATATCCCAGTATGGATGGCAGTTAGCTATGTCTGATGGGAAGGAACGGGGAGGCAGGAATAGGCAATGTGATGAGATGCCTTCTGTATTTGGGCAGGTGACCTCAGTAGTCCCGTCCTCACGAAGGCAACGAACACTTGCGGAGCAGTGGGTCTCACCTCCTGCAGGCAGGCCACAGGTGCATCCCAGAAAGGTCACAGAGTTTGGTCAGAAACCCCAGCGGCAACCCATCCGAGATAGTATTGGGCAGCTACAGGTGGGAGGAAATGGTCGCTTCAGATCCGGTAGTCGAGCCCACCAATCTCAGCTAATTTCAGCTGTGTGACAGCGTCTTGTGTTCCACAGACAGGTGATAACTGCAAGGGCTGGATATTTAGCCCAGGAGGCAGCACCACGAGGTCTTAACAAGATGGCGCTACATTGCTGGTTCCCTGTAGAGCTTCCCCCTCAACCTGCAGAAGAATTGAGGCTGTGTGTCCAAATAACGTGCAGCCGATGGGACCGATTAGGGCTCTCGGAAGTCCTGTGAGAAAGCAGTGTCACAAGCCTTGAACAAGATGGTGGACGGTATGGCCTGGCAGAAAGGAGCAGAATGGCGGGAAAAGGCAGTACGTACGGGACAACTTTCATGATCAGGTAGATACCCGCAGCAATCTTATCTCGGCAAATACAGCAGATCTTTGCAGAGCAGTGTGTCCCACGCCCTACGGGTAGACAGCAAGTGGGTCCCCAAGCGATCGCAGACTGTGGTCAGAAACTTTGACTTCTGCCAGCTCAAGATGGTGCCAGGCAGCTACAGACAAGAGGGAATGGTCACTCCAACCATTCCAACCAGGAAAGCAAACCCACAAAATCCGTTGGAGGTGCAGGGCAGCTTGCAACTCTTCCCCGAGGGTTGAGATGTAGAGCGGCCACTGTGTAAGGGGGTAAAAGTACAGGAGACTGAGGCCACTCGTAGGAATCTCGGGCCTAGGACGGTGGGAGGGGGGGGAGTGGCGTGGGTTTGCACAAGTTGGCTCTTCCCACGCTTTGATCAGTGCTCTGTCGTCCATACAAAATTAGACTCCAATCCCTCACTCACAGTTTTCCCTCCGTCCCACAATTATTTAAATTGTAACAATATTACACATTTTAACTTGGCGTTACATATAACTCTCACAAAGATAGTGATATACTTTAGCTGGATAAATATTCTTGTGCCTTAATAATATGTTTGTTCCATATCTATAAAACCATACAGTACCATATCCTAAGCACTCTTAGTAGTACACAAAATGCCTTTCCTAGCAATTATAAATGAAAAATTCTGTACCTGGTTAAATGCGCTGGGGCCAGGCCAGGGGTATCCAACCATATATACCATAGTCCCTTCTCATCACGTTCCAACAACAGATCCTCAACATGGCGCAATATACATGTCAAAGGTGTTACTTCGAAGGAGATGGAAAATAATCTATCAATATATGGTACGACATTCCCCCAATAGCGAACTAACTTCAAACAATTCCATATCATGTGTAGGAGACCTGCCGGATGGATATTGCATCTATTAAATAACGGTGAATCCCTTAATCCAACCTTGTGTCAGAATTGAGGTCTACAGGACACCCTGTTCAATAGATATATATTCATGAGACATTGCTGTTCACAAATAGAAAATCTGGGCAGCATCTGCTAAATTGCGTTTCAGTGCCGATTCCATAGGTCCAATATTTCCTACACCAACGGGGTTGAAAAGTTATTGGAAATCTTGAAAAATATTTTTGAAATAAGTGTGAGTACAATAAAGATATTTACCCCTTGGATTGCATTCTGCTTTGTATTAGATCAATAATATGAACATTATTAATTAATACCCATCTTTGTACGACTGGTTTCTTTCATGCAACTGACCAAATGATTTAAGATCGCCAGTACCTGCTACTATTTAATAGACCCACCTGACACCTTTAACTTTCCATTCCTCACCCTCTTCTTATAATTCCAGTTGTGAAACTGCTTGGACTCAAGATATACACATAAACAAACAATTTTAAGCTCACTCAGTGCTTGTTATATCCCAGCTGGAGGAGCAATAGAAGAAGAGTATATTCACATGGCGCTGCAATACGCCCGAAATGTGCCCCGCAATTATGGTAATTCATAGCTCTCATAGAGGTGGCATTGTATAGCTGCCGCCAGTGGTTTAATTTTTATAGCAAATAACAATAGAGACATGGGACACCCTTGTCTCGTACCTCTGCTTAGGTCAAAAGAAGAAGATATACAGACAGAGCCTAGAGGAAGTGTAAAACAGTTTTACCCATGAGATGTAAGTAGGCCCAAAGTTCATTGGTTCCAGCACACAAAAATTTCCACTCTTCACTTTCAAACGGCATCTACGGAACAAATTATCCTAGCCCACTCATTATCAGTCAGTAACTGTAGTGTTATGGGTGTCCCTGCGACCCCCGTGTTGGGTCGCAGGCACACCCGCACCGCCGCAGCGTCCACAGCTGTGGCCGGCGCGGCAGCCCGGTACTCGGGCTGTGAACACCCCGGCAGCTCTGTGTCCCACTTACCTCACCACGCTCCTGTTTCCGTCCCGGCACGCGCTCCTGCTGCCGGCCGGGTGCGCGCTCGCGGCACTACAGGGAAATTTAAAGGGACAGTGCGCCAGTGATTGGTCTCACCGGGCGCTGACCCTATTTAAGCTTTGCCCCTTCCTGAGCACCTTGCCAAATCGATAGTGCCCTGTGCCTTGAGAGGAAGCGTTCCTGAGTGTCTTGTCATCTACTGTGTACCGTACCTTCTGCCCCCGTCCCTTGACCACGAATTATTGCCGCCTGTCCTGACCTTCTGCCTGTCCCCGACTACGAACCACTGTCTCAACAAAATCACGATCAAAAATCATATCCTTTACCTCTGATTACTGAATTCTTCGATCGTCTCCGCAGAGCTAAAGTCTTCTCCAAGTTGGATTTGCGGGGGGCATCTAATCTCGTCCGGATCCAAGAAGGCGACGAATGGAAGACGGCCTTCAATACTCGTGATGGGCACTTCGAGTATTTAGTGATTTTGTGCAACGCGCCAGTAGTCTTCCAAGAATTCGTCAATTACATTTTTAGAGATCTTCTGTATGTCTGTGTGGTTGTCTACTTGGATGACATTCTGGTGTTTTCGCCTGATCTGGAGACCCACCAATCACATGTGCGCTAGGTCCTTAAACGCCTTCGTGAGAACCATCTTTATGCCAAACTAGAAAAGGGGCCTGTTTCACCAACCCCCACTCCCCTTTCCTCGGATATATCATCTCGGACAAAGGCCTGCAGATGGACCCCACTAAACTCTCTGCCGTTCTACACTGACCACGACCCGTCGGCCTCCGGGCCATACAGCGCTTCTTGGGCTTTGCAAATTACTACAGGCAGTTCATCCCACATTTCTCGACGTTGATGGCACCGATTGTGGCTCTTCCCAAAAAACATGCCAACCCAAACGGGGCCACCACCGCCAAAAGATTTTTCCCCAAGCTGAAAAGCACATTTCCCTGCCCCTTGTTTTGTCGCGACCTGATCCCGAGAAGCCCTTTTTAAACAGATGCCTCCCCGTGGGGGCGGGGTGGTCCTCACCCAAAAAGGGGGCCCCAAAAGGGAAGACTCGGACCTGTGGGGTTTTTTTCCAAAAATTTTACCGGCGGGAGAGAAAAATCCACGGGGAAGGAGCTCCCATTAAGCTCGTTTTAGGGGTGGGCCACCTCCTTAGGGGGCTCGATACCCGTGAATATTTACACAACCACAAAAATCTCCTCACCTCCAAAAGCGCAACGTCTCAACCCACTCAACAAAGGTCCCTTTCTTCGCCCGTTTTAATTATTTCCATTTTCGACCGCAAAAAGAACGTCAAGGCCCATGCCGCCCCGGCCTCTTAATAAGTGGGGAAAAGGAGGCCCGAAGTCATATCTGCACTCCCATAGCCCCCAACGTGCTCCCCGGGGGAAACGTATGTGCCCCAGACTCCGGCTAAGGGGTTCTGAAATGGGGGCCCCTGCTCCCTATTTCTGGACACCGGGGCGGAAATCTTTTTCTTATCTCCCGGTTTCAGGTTTCCCGATCTCGCTAAAGATTGGGGAAAAAATTCGGGAAGCCTGTACCAAACCTGCGGGGAAAAAATAATAAAAGGGGGTTACTTTGGGTTTAAAGTTGGGATTTGGTTTTTTGAGGTTTAGGTTTTGGGGGGTTTTATGATTTTTTTAAAAAAGGAAAATTTTTGTGGTTATTTTAATATGAATTTATTTTTTAAAATTTTTGTTGTTTCCCCCCCCCTTTTGTTGGATGGGGGTAATTTTAAGGTTTTTGGCGAGGCCTTGTTCTCCCCTACAAGTGGAAGGATTTCTCTTCTGCTACCCCCCACAATCTAAGGGGAAAGGGAAAGTGAACCAAGTCTTGGGGTACCTATCTCCCCCACTTCGTATCCGCAAGACAAAGATGGCCCGGGTCTATTGCCATGGGGGGAGTTTTCATATAATTCCCTGGACTCTTTTCCCGCTGGGGCATCCCCTTCTTCATTCTTCGGTCGGCATCCCCGCCCACCCCTTCCGCTCCCCCTGTGCCTCCCCCCGATGTCCCGCGGTGGATAGTCGGGTCCGCAACCTATCGCCTTTTTGGAAGGAACCTCCAATCTCTGCTCCGGCCTGGGGCCGTATAAAGGGCCCCAAGGGACAAAAAAGAAGACCCCCCCCTTTCCCTTTGTCCGGGGGGATAAGGTATGGCTGTCTGCCGGGTAGTCCCTTTAAAATCCCCAGTACAAGCTGGGTCCCGGTTTTTAGGTCCCCTTTTAAATCCTAGGGGCATCAATCCGGGGCCTACAAGCTCCGGTCCCCCCAAATGCGCATCCCAAATCCTTCCATGCTCCCTACGAAACCCGGTTATCCATAACCGGTTCTTCGGTCTGTGGTTCCCCCCCCCTCCCCGTGGCTCCACCCAATGTTTTTTCCACAAAAAATTTTTGGCCATGAAGACGGGTTTGGGGGGGCGATTTTTTTTGGTCACGGAAGGGGTTTGGGCCCAGGAGAGGGGCATGGGGCCCAGAAGAACATCCTAGATCGGGGTCTCTTGCTAGGTTTAAAGTGGGCCCAAAAAAGGGGAGGGCCCAAAGGGGGGTAATGTTACGGGTGCCCGCGGGGTTTTCGGCTGCGACACCCCAGCACCTCTTGGTTCCCACTTACCTCACCACACTCCTTTTTTGCCCGGGCCCCCAGGGAAATTTAAAGGGCAGTGGCCGGATTGTCCCCCCCCGGGGTCTGACCCTATTTTAACTCTGCCCCTTCCTGGCACCTTGCCCAAACGTAGTCCCTGTGCCTTTAGAGTAAGCGTTCTGGGGGTTTGTCGTCTACTTTTACCGTACCTTTTGCCCCCCCCTCTCTTGACCCACAAAACCTTGCCGCCCTCCTACCTTTTGCCTGTCCCCCAATACGAACTACTGCACCCCACTACTTCTGCCTGCCCCGACTACGGGCCCCGCTTCACGTTCTGTACTGCGCAAACCTGGGTGCCCCCGCAAACAATCAAGTCAGGGGTACGACTGGTAGTAATCCGCCGCAAGCATAATCCACCCCCCTTTGCGGCGGGTCTGGGAAAACCGGACCTACTTAACTCCCCTCCCTGGGGTGGCTTACGCCATCGCTTGTGGTGGTTCAGAGGATCCACTACCATATCCGTTACATGTAGATTAAGCTATAAACCTAATGTTTATTGTTGTAGACTCCCCAGGTATAAAACATGTATCAGGATAGAGATAACTTGTGATAAACGATTAGCAAGAACTTTAGCCATTATTTTTGTGAAAAAATTAAATAATGTGACTCTGGCATAAGCGGATTTTTTCCTGTTTCCTCCACTATGATAACCACCTCATTAGTCTGGGAGTCGATGTTGAGCCATAGAACATTTAACCCCTTAAGCCAAACGTCTGAAAAGTAACTAATGACCAGCACATTTTTTTTAGTTTTTGCCTCCTTGTGTTTCAACAGTCGTAACTTTTTTATTTTTTCAATGACGTAGTTGTATGAGGCCTTGTTTTATTCAAGACAAGTTGTACTTTTTGGGAGAATAGTTTAAGTTCACTTCTAAATTATTGCAGATTTTCTTTCACTTTTTTTTTACTTTTTTAACTTTTTTTGTTAAATCCCATGAAGGGATAACTGTTATACATTTTTTTTGCACTTAATAATGTATTAGCATATTCATATATGCTAATACATTATAATCAGTGTCAGTTTCACACAGGCAACAATCAGGGCAGCACACAGTGTGCCCTGATCACTGACTTCTTACACAGACAGCCCTGAGGCTACTCTAGATCCCCAGGGCTGACTATGAAAATGTTCCCCGGGCTCTGTCAGGCCACCAGGAGTCCCGATCACTCGACAGAGCTGGGAAATACCCTTTGATTATGCTGCAGTCAATGACCGCGGCAATCAAAGGGATAAGCGCCGGGGAGCGGAGATTACCCCCACTTTCTGGCACTTGCAGGAGAAGCGCTGGGAACAGGGCTGTGAAGTACAGCTCTGTTCTCAGCACAGTTGCGGCACCGGGAGCCACAAAACCCAATGTCTGCAGCGACGCCAAAAAGACGTCGCTGCAGATGAACGACCTGAAATGCCCGCCACCAAAAGATGACAGGTGGTCATTAATGGGTTAAATTCTTTCAGCAATTGAGGTAACAAAACTTCACTAAGCTTCTTGTGTATCTCATTAGAGAGGCCATCCTTACCAGGTGACTTATTATTAGCTAATAAAAGCAGAATAATGAACAGCACCACCATGAATATACATAGAGTGCATGCTGTTGTGCCAAAAAATTAATGCACCACTACTGAGATTAAAGAGAAAGATTTGGTGATGTTGTTCTGTTTTCTCCCTTTTTGCTATTTGATATTGCAATATCATGTCTATGCAAATTCTCTATTGTTAACAACTTTTGGATTGCTTTCTATGTCCATGATTTGGATATTTTAGTCTCTTACATGGGACTGGTTTGTTACTATTTTATGATTTCTATGATTTTGATGTGCAGCTTTTGGACCATATCTTTCTCTTTATTCTCAGTAGTGGTGCATTTATAACTATCTAATGATTGCATCACCTTTTGAAGCTCTTCCAACTGAATAGGAGTAGACTTTCCCTTTGGGTGTTGGTTAATTTCAGAAGATTAACGTCTTTCAGATAATGCTCTATTTGAGCAGGGAATATCTCCAATCTAGATGAGTACAAATCCTTATAAATATAACATAACATAACTTTCACTATACCTTCAGAATCAGAAACAAGTGCCCCATTTTTCCTCTTAGAATTTTCTATATTTGACGCCGCCATTTGAGTGTTCCTCCGCTTGTATCGCCCCCACTATTGATGCCAATGTCATGATGTGCCCCACGGTTCCCACTTTGCTCATCTCACCTTGGCTCTCATCCACTTGCTGTGACCGCCACGTGCGTACTTCTTCCCTAAGGTGTGCACGTGCTGGCTCAAAGGGCTGGCCATCTGCCCCTTTATTAGGACTCCTCCCTCTGCAAACCTATGCCAGATTATTGGTGTTCTTTGCTTCAGACAATGCTATACCTGTGTTCTGTGATCATAGTGCCGACACATTGCTTTTGGACTTTGGCTATCTACCTGACGCATGCCTTGACCTTTCTGTGAGTGCCCTGGTTATGTTCTGCCTGCCGCCTGCCCAGTGACCCGACTATGTCTCAGCCTGCTCCCTCTGTACCTCGCTGCACCTCAACTATCACAGCGATCAGCAATGTCAGGAGTAGCGACCTAGGAGTCTCCCGCAGCGAAGCCAAACCTTCCTTGTGGTGGGCACTGGTGAATACCTGCGACCTCCTTAGACTCTGTTCCCTGGCATACCTCAAGTCATCGCAGTGACCCACACCTGTGCCTGTTATCATATTTCCTTCACACTCTCCTTTCTCAAAATATGTCAGTTTCATAAAACATCTTTTATTTTTCGCTGTCTCTAGTAAATGAGCATTCAACTATTCCTGCGCCTGTCTGCATATTTGTAGAGTCCAAAAAGATAGGAACAGCACTAATGTCCACATAGACTTATGAGGTCTTCCTTAGATGCAAAGTCCGTCCAATAAGTGAGCAAGCCGTGTACTCACCACCAGGCAATCCAAAGTAAAGATATCCGGACGACAGCATAAAATGCTGTCATCCGGATATCTTTACTTCATATTTGTAGAGTTTCACTACATTTTTTCTCAATATATTAAAGCTCCATAATTTGAGCCTTCTCTCTTAGATCGGTTTCTAAATGACCACGTTTAGCCTTATGTCTATTAATTTCCTGAATAATAACACCCCTTAATTAAGCTTTCAGCACATCCAACACTATATGAGGTTTTGTGGAATCCTTGTTCGTTATCAAGTATCCCTGCAAAGCTTCCAATATCACTAAAATATCTATAACAGTTAACCCCAATGGATTAAGCTTCCTCTAAGCTGCCTAAACCTGCATTTGTAGGGTTTATAAGATAAGGGTATGATCAAATAAACTACATGGTAAATACTCCACCTTAGGTACAAGATTATGCCTCAGTTTACTCCTCACATCTGTTGTGCAAGATGTGCAGTTGATCTAAGAGGTTGGCTGAGAGGTTCTCGCAAGTCAATACTGTTTGCTGTCCCAATGATATTGCAGAAACAGAAGGATCATGTGACCGACTGTTACTTCTGTCTAACCAATGTCTTTGATTTCTCTGCTAAGAAGAAATTCATTGAATATCCCAAGCTGTCTTCAGCTATGAGACCAGTGCCACATGATGATACACTATAGACCCACCCACAATCTGAACAGCATGTGTGATTCTAAATCTGGCTGTGGCTATGAAACTGCATGAGAAACTGCGTGAGAACCTTTTAGGATTAGTATGTACATTGAAGGAAATCATTATTTGGTCCCTTGCTGATTTTGTAAGTTTACCCACTGACAAAGACATGAACAGTCTATAATTTTAAGGGTAGGTTAATTTTAACACTGAGAGATAGAATATCCAAAATAAAATCCAGAAAATCACATTGTATAAATTATATAAATTTATTTGCATGTTGCTGAGAGAAATAAGTATTTAATCCTCTACCAACCATTAAGAGGTCTGGCTCATATAGACCAGTTAGATGCTCCTAATCAACTCGTTAACTGCATTAAAGACAGTTGTCTTAAACAGTCACCTTTATAAAAGACTTCTTTTATAAAGAATCAGTCAGACTCTAACCTCTACAATATGGGCAAGACCAAAGAGCTTTCTAAAGATGTCAGGGACAAGATCATAGATCTGCACAAAGCTGGAATGGGCTACAAGACCATAAGTATGACACTGAGTGAGAAGGAGACAACTGTATATTACTGCAATAGTAAGAAAATGGAAGAAATACAAAATGACTGTCAATCGACATCGATCTGGGGCACCATGCAAAATCTCACCTCGTGGGGTATCCTTGACCATGAGGAAGGTGAGAGATCAGCCTAAAACTGCACGGGGGAAACTTGTTAATGATCTCATGGCAGCTGAGACCACAGTCACCAAGAAAACTGTTGGTAACACATTACGCTGTAATGGTTTAAAATCCTGCAGTGCCTGCAAGGTCCCCCTGCTGAAAAAGGCACATGTGTAGGCCCATCTGAGATTTGCCAATGAACACCTGGATGGTTCTGTGAGTGATTGGGAGAAGGTGCTGTGGTCAGATGAGACAAAAATTGAGCTATTTGGCATTAACTCAACTTGCCGTGTTTGGAGGAAGAGAAATGCTGTCTGACCCAAAGAACACCGTCTCTACTGTCAAGCATGAAGTTGGAAACATTATGTTTTGGGGGTGTTTCTCTGCTACGGACATAGGACTACGTCACCACATCAATGGGAGAATGGATAGAGCCAAATACCATAAAATCCTGAGTGACAACCTCTTTCCCTCCGCCAGGACATAAAAAATGGGTTGTGGCTATGTCTTCTATCAAGATAATGACCCAAAACATAAGGCCAAGGCAACAGAGGAGTGGCTCGAAAAGAAGCACAGTATCGTCATGGAGTGGCCTAGCCAATCTCCAGACCTTAATCCCATAGAAAACTTATAGAGGGAGTTGAAGCTCCGAGTTGCC
Organism: Phyllomedusa bahiana; assembly: GCA_025379985.1. NCBI lineage: Eukaryota > Metazoa > Chordata > Amphibia > Anura > Hylidae > Phyllomedusa > Phyllomedusa bahiana. The sequence goes on along the minus strand of JAODAL010016687.1, from coordinate 32,068 downwards.
AAGCGACAGCCTCAAAATCTTAATGATTCATAGATGATCTGCAAAGAGGAGCGAACCAAAATTCCTCCTGACGTGTGCGCAAACCTCATCATTAACTACGCAAAACATCTGACTGCTGTACTTGCCAGCAAGGGTTTTGCCACCAAGTACTAAGTCTTGTTTTCCAGAGGGATCAAATACTTATTTCTCTCAGCAAGATGAAAATAAATTTATATAATTTATACAATGTGATTTTCTGGATTTTATTTTGGATATTCTATCTCTCAATGTTAAAATTATCCTACCCTTAAGATTGTAGACTGTTCATGTCTTTGTCAGTGGGCAAATCAGCAAGGGATCAAATAATTATTTCTTTCACTGTATGTTTAACTCTAGAGGGTGAGGGGAGGGTTAAAACTTGTGACTGCTGACAGACCAGCGGGGATCGAGTGTCCAAGCTGAAAGATGTCTGTGATTGCTGACAGACCTCCCAGGGCTGAATGTACAAGCAGAGAGATGTTTGTGACTGCTGACAGACCTACCGGGGCTGAGCGTCCTAGCATGGAAATGTCTGCTCCGCCCTTGCAGGGGCACTAATGATTCTGACGTCCCAACAGACTTCATTATGGGTGTGACTTAGTATGTGATGTCAATACACTGAGTCACGCCCCACCAACTGCAAACTTTGTTTGTATCTAGGATACAGTTGTAAGTCAGGATGTCGGATGTTTGAATATAGCCTAAGGGTATGTTCACACGGTGTGCTGGATGTGATTTTGGATCCATTTTTAGATGTGTGTTTGGATCTGTGTTTTAGACCCCAAACTGACCCTAACACGCATCTAACAATGTGCAGTGTGATTTTAAATTGCTTTATCATTAAGTAAAACATGCATCAGAGTTCAGACAATACATGTTTTACATGCGTCTTTCTGATGCATCTTTCAGATCCGTTCAAAGAATTGTCATGTCAATTCTTGATCCGAAAGATGCAGCAGGTACCTTATTTAAAACTATCGGGCGCGTTCCTGCTGCAGCCAAAATCCAGCCAAACGCGCACCTGTGTGTTGGATGCATGTTAGATGCGTTTTGGATGCGATTTACGCAGCGCTTTTGGATGCATTTTTCGGATCCAAAAATGGATCAAACACGCCATGTGAACATCCCTTAGGAGTAAAGCAGTATAAGATTGACATCTTCTACTCTACCTTTAGTGGCATTTGTTCTAAAACTTTTTGGATTTTTTAGTCCATGTGCAGCACATACTGACCATTATATAAAGTTTGATTCTGACAAATTTTACAAGTTTCATGGACTGGTTAACTATTTAGTTGTGTTTTTTTATTATAAGATTGCTAAGTGAGAACTATTTCCCATGGTAGTGTTGCATACTGACTCAAAGAACAAAATAATATGAAGGTAAAGTTTCCATTAAATCTTTACTTTAAAAAACCCAGTAAATATTTAGTTTTTTATACTTACCACTGTTCATAATACTGTGCACAAAAGAGATCGTTTGCACGTATAAGTATCAAATTCCATTTATTTTCCATCGTCCTTTTTATTTATAACAAACCTTTCGATCAAATGTGATTAAAGTACCATCTAATATACTCATCATAATGCAAATATTACTGAGTTACATGGTCCGTCCTAGTAAACATATATTAATCATATAGTACATTTATGCCAATGTTTACATGGTAACTATCTTGTCATCTTCTGGGTTTTTGTGCTCTTGAAGGCTCAATGAGTTAAACTTGGAGCTGATGTCTTCTTCAGATTGATCACATGGTAGGTAGACATGAATTTGTACTTTTTCCACTCTCGGAACATTTTGGGAGTATGATTGTACCTGTCCAAGTGGGACACCATACACAGCCAGACCTGGGTTTAAGTTAATGTGCTTAAACGTATGATTAGCCCTAGTCTTGTAAATATAAGGAATATGTGATCTGAGTCCAGATGAATAGACTCTTTCTCTGGGAATAATTGGCCTGCAGAGCTGTAAATAAGTTACTAGACCTCGAGGTGCGACAGTACGACTATTTACAGATGAAGGTGTAATTCTGCGCATTCCTGTCACTGAAGAACGTTGCGTATAAGTCCTTCTGTCGAAGCCTAAGACTCCCGAATTAAACCTAAAGCATGGCAATAGGAAGAAAGGATAAGTGCATATAGAGTATCAAGTAGACATTACTTTAATTATATGTCCCTCCACTAATTCTTTTACTGTTGTGGACCATGTTAGAGAGATGCATAACAATAGTTTAAGGTTTTAGCAACATAGACAGAATGATTCTCATCGATGACCATTCAATCATTTGGCTGATTATATTTATGTCTCTCCAGCCTCTTTAGCTACATATCACCTACAGTATCTACAGCAGGAGAGATTAGACAAACTGCATTAAAACACTATAGGTCAATACTTGTTGATGGTTTGTGAAGTTTAATTTGAAAATATTTATATTTAATTTAAACTGTTAAAAAATCAAAAGAAAAATTCTGCGGCTTTACAGGCTCATGCACACAGCAAAGTTGCTTCCAGGATGGCACACTTCTCTATTGGTCTCAACATGCTTCCATACTGTGCATTGTTGAGACACTGCATACTCCTGCAGGAGAGTACTTTCTTAAAGGGGTTTTGCCAGGACGTGCCTTATCTGCTAATAAGCAAATGTAAACAAAGCCCCGCTGAGCTGAGAGAGCGAGAGACACAGCCTGAGCACAGAGCCATGCATAAGGGATCCTGTGAAATGTTCACTCAAATACACAAACTACAACTAGTGGATTCTGTATACAAAAGACAACACCTTTTCTCCACAGCAGCTTGAAAGCTTCTTCATGTTCCCTGCCAGGGATCTACTCAGATAATCACACTACAACTAGTGGATTTTGTATACAAAACACAACATATTTCTACCCGGTGCCTTGAAAGCTTCTTCAGCTCCCTCTCATCAGATAAGAAGTGTGCTCTGCGCAAGCCCAGCCAGCAGCTCTTGTCAGGTCGTATCTAATAGAAGCTTTTAAATAACTAAAGGCAGGTAAGGCAGCCTTTAGCTCTCTCAAACTGCAATTTTTGTAATCACACATATTTAGAAAAGTGATTAAAAACCCATTTTGGAGGAACACACATCAACATTACATTGTGGCAAAACCCCTTTAATATGGAATGTGACAGTCACACAGGTAATAAGCTTGTTACATGACACAGCTCTAACACATATACTGTAATTAGTATTTCATATATGTGTCCATCTGATGACCAGGACAAAGTAAAAAATGAACATTCCTATTGAATGATAGCAAAGAGATCCTGGAAGCTTTGTGGACCTAGTAGACAAAGTGTATTTGAAAATAGTATAACTTTTGTTTGCTTAAAGTGATCTGTCTTTTCAGCACTGCAGAGCAGCTCATAGCTTGCGGTGCTTGTGACTGACCTCCCACTTAGGGCGACATGTATGAAAGGGTTTTGCACCCTTTTTCTGGCGTACAATGCACCTAACTGAGCCGGCTACGATGTCTAATGCACCTAATGAATGTGTTAAGCGCATTGTTCATAAGACTTGACACTTTCTAATGTGTATAACATGAGGGGGCATTATGGAGGCGTGTCGCACCACACTCGTAATATTAGACACATATATGAATGTGGTTCGGCAAAACTAGGCGCATTACTGCTCCGACAGGCAGACCTATCTCAATGTGGTCTGCCTGAGCCTGAGGAGTCAAAGTGAAGCTAGATTTGCTGTAAGGGGCAAAAATGTCCAATATTTCTCAACTTACACCGGTACATTAATAAAAAGTAAACTGTATAAAATGTAATTATTTAAATTGAATGAAAAATTTGATCATATAAAATTAATATAAAATATATAATATCCCAAAAATATAAAAATATCTCCTATAAAATGTATTTAAAATTTATAGAATCTTAAACTAATTTTACATTAAATAACCCACTGATTATGTTGTTCAGATTTTTATATTTTAAATTATTTTTACTACATTAAATTTAAAATTTATTTTTGCTGCTCTCACCCTTTACTCAGAGTCAGCACAGCACAGGTATTGCTGGGACCTGTGGTCCTCCAAGCAGGATCAGTTCCATAGTTTCTATTCACTGACATGCTATTCTAATGATTTTTCTCTTATTTCCAGCCTGTCTATAACCTTAATACATGTTAGGCGCATTACTTATGCGCCTAAGTTCCGTAATCTGCCTAACACATAGGCGAGGCGCGTCGAACTTTACACACCATTTATGAACGCACAAAAACCACTCTCATACATCAGGCGCATTGTACAATAAAAATGAGACTTGACTATTCACTTCAACGCGTCTTCCTTCATACATGTCGGCCTTAATGTCTATGGGAGTTCCAACTATAGCCAAGTGAGTCAGTTGGGCTATATGCATAACTCCCCTAGCAATGCAGTGTTGAAAAGAGCTTTTGGGAACACCCCTTTACATCAGATTATCCCTTTAATCTTGCAATCCTGAATTGTGGGTATCTTAAATATTACCTCTATATACGTTTTTTACTAGTTTTGGAATACACTACTATGATGCTTTACAGCAATGCACCAAATAGTCCAAAGAAAGTTATATAATTACAGATCATTAGTGTCAGTAATATATTTACACTATATAGTAATACTATTACATGTTTTATGTACACTATAGTGACATAGTAGAATAAGTATATATCAATGAAGGAAAAGAGCAAACAATGGAAGGAAATTGAAAAGAGGCATTTAAAGCACACACGGGAAGGAGAAGGGCTAACCTGTGAATGTCACTAATATGACATGAAGGTTTTCTCTGGTCATAAGGTATGCCTTGCTCTATGGTGGCTAAGCAAGGCGTAACAGTTGCATGTCTACAAGGAATCACAATAAGACTTGGGCTTTGGCCCATGTTCCCATTTTCAGCTAAAAGACATTGTGCTGGCTTTGATGTGTGTCCTCTCTTCTCTGAAGCCATTGTTAGATGGTTCTACCCGCTCCTCAGCTTCTATTTAAGATGAATACAGCAATGAATAATTTAACTGCTAAAATATTAATGCAGCCTGCCTGAACACCTGCTTAGCCTATACTATACCAAACACTCCTCCTTACACAAACCTAACAAGCATATTCAAGAAAGCATCATTAAAACATTCTACAGCCCCAGTTGATTTACAATAAGAGAAAACTTTGACCTTTAGTCTCGCAGCCTCTCTTAGATAATGTATTTTTATGGGTATACTTTAAATAATCATATGACTATGTAATGTTTTAAAAGGTTAAGATGTTTCAATAGGTTTCTACGGGGGAAACAAATCTGTAGTGTGTCTTCAAATATATAGTGAAAATAACCCATCATAAAATTACAAAGAAATGCCTTAACCCCTTAACAACTGAGCCCTTTTTTTCCACCTTGTTCCTATTTTTTCTCCCCGTCTTCCAAATGCCATAATTTTTTTTATTTTTTCATCTACATGGCTTATTTTGTGCGGGACAGGATGTAATTTTCAATGGTGCCATTGATTATACCATATAATGTACTAGAAAAAAAAACAAAATTTGGGGGAAATTGTGCCATTTTTTACATAACTTTTTTGTTTTATACCTATGAAGTTCAAAGTCTTTTTTGCAGATTGAAGTGTAGGTTTTATTGGTACCATTTTGTGATACATGCAACCTTTTGATCACTTTTTATCCCAAAGTTTTCGGGACATAAAATGACCCAAAAAGCTATTTTGTTGTTTGGAATTTTTTTAATTCTACGGTGTTTCGGTGTACAAAATAATAGATCAGACTTTTACGGATATATCGATACTAAATATGTGTATTTTTTTATTTTCCTTGTAAGATGGTAAAAGGGGGTGTTTTGAACTTTTAATATTTTTTATTTTTCTATTTTTAAAATTTGTATTTCTTATTTTTACATAAACTTGTAGTTCCCCTAGGTTACTTGGCCACTAATGGGGTGTGATTGTTTGTACACCCTTCTGCATTGCATAAATAATGCAGAAGGATGTACCAAGATGGCACTCTTATTACTTCATGCCAAAAGCAGCAACATAACAGCTACAGAAGCCTTCATTAGCCTTCTGTCTGCCATGGCAACTGCTTGTCACACTGTGATCTCTATATATATATAAAGTGGGCCACTATGATACTCGCTGAGTGCTTCTCAATGTATGCAGGTTCTAATAATGGGGTCATCCACTCCCCAATTCATTCAGTCATAATAATGAAATAGAACCTTTAAACGTACAAAATTTAATGAATCTTCTTAAAACTTGACAAATAGACATTAACCCGTTACATACAGGATGTCAGTCTCTTATAAAAAGAAAAGAAGCTTAGCTCAAGAGTTTTTGCTGCGACCCTCCAGGTCGTTCAGGAATGGATCATTCGCTCACACACCGATGAGCTCGAGACGCCAGTGTCCGAAAGCATCGATAGCACACCTCCGTGCGACGTTTCGGGGAATTGCTCCTCCCCTTTCTCAGGCACGTACGTCACAGTATGCAGCCTCCTTAAATATGTTAAAATCATTAAAAACAATTAGCTATTTCTGCAGGGTATAAATATACATTAGTACTCCTATTCTCCTCCTATTACTACTACCATCAAATATTACATATTTCCATAAAGATTGTTATAAGAACACTCTCAAATTAAGGTTTTCATTTAAGCCTCTAGGGGTTAGGGATTCTAATGTCGAAATCCAAAATGCCTCGCGTTTTAACAATTTATTGGTCAGGTGTGAACGGTCGGTACAAAAAACCTTCTCTAATATGCACCATCGTAACTCACATAGGTCATGGCGTGCCTCGGCAAAGTGTCTTGCTACCGTTGTTTCGCCAAATATTTTTTTGCTACTGTTTCCATCTATTGGATCACGTTCCTCACTTAAGGTAGTTAACTTTTTCTTATGCGTTCTAATGGCTGACCTATGCTCGTTAATCCTGATTTTGACTGGTCTTGCTGTCTGTCCCACATATACACGGCCACATGGGCATTTAATCATATACATAACCCCTTCGCTATCGCATGTGTGAAATCCCTGGATCTTTATCTTATGACCTTTTGTGGGATGCTGAATACTATCTCCTTTTATTATTGATGAGCAGTTCTGACATTTTAAACAAGCAACTGTGCCCGATCTTGTACTGCTCAACAAGGACTGTTTTTTCCTTTTTTCTTGCCGTTTAAGGTCAGCTGATATTAATTGTTGACCCAATGTTCTGCCCTTGCGATATATCCACCGTGGGGGTCTCTTGAATAGGTGTCCAAACTTTGTATCACTCCTTAGCAAATCCCAATGTTTCAAGATGGCTTTTTTTATTAGTCCACTGACCATTACTGAATGCAAACCATTACCAGCATACTGTGACCATACAGTGGTGGATACCAATTGTACAGTTCTGCAGACATATAAATGATTACGGTAAAGTTACATTCAGGGACTTACAGGAGACGTCTCTGAAGAGTTGTTCTCTGTCTCTTCTTCTTCTCCATCTGTCCCAGACCGCCATGATGGCTTCTCCCGGCCATGACTCTTCACTGTAGAATTTACAAAACAAACATCTTAGACTCCTCACTTTATCAGCACTTCTCTACCAATTCCTATCTCTATACAAACTCCCCATCTATAGCACCTCATATGGTAGCCATGTAGTAGCCCCTGTAGCCAGAGAGTAGCCCCTGTAGCTATGCAGTAGCTCCCTATAGCCAGGTAGTAGTCCTCTATAGCCAGGTAGATGCCCCTATAGCCAGGTAGATTCCCGTATAGCCAGGTAGATGCCCCTATAGTCAGGTAGTGCCCCCTATAATCAGGTATTGCCCCTATAGCCAGGTAGATGCCCCTATAGCCATGTAGATGCCCCTATAGCCAGGTAGTGCCCCTTATAGCCAGAAGATGCCCCTATAGGCAGGTAGTGCCCCTATAGCAAGGTAGATGCCGCTATAGCGTGGTAGTGCCCCTATATCCAGTAGATGCCCCTATAGTAAGGTGATGCCATTCTAGCCAGGTGTTTCCTCTATATTCAGGTAGATTCCCCTTGACAGCCAGGTGTATGCCCCGATAGCCAGGTAGATGCCCCCTTACAGCCAGGTAGATGCCCCTGTAGCCAGGTAGTAGCTAATTATAAAATTTTAAAAAAGTACTCATCAGGGTCCCCAAGTCCAACTCCGGGAGCTGCTGAGCAGTGTAAGCAGCGTGACGTCATCACGTCGCTTACGTTGTCACGCAGCTCCTAGGGATCTACTCGGCCGGCAGAGCTGCTGACCGAGGAGATCCCAGCGTCGCAGGGGGCGTGGTGAAAGGTGTGCACCCCCTATGACACTGATACATACAAGGGAGAAGGCAGGACGCAGTCAGGGGCTATACTTCGCGGAGCCCCCCTCGGATGAGCGGACCCTCAGTGCCCTGGGCAATCGCCTGCCTCGCCCGCCCTTAGGAACGGCCCTGATCCCCTGTGGATTAGCCAACTAACATGTTTGCTCAAGGACAGAGACTGAATATCAGGAACGTGCATGGGAGGTGGAGCGATAACATCACAGAGGAGGTACTTGTTTTTTTTAAACACAGAAACACAACGCCCCTTTTTCAAGCCTAAGAGGGGAGTATCAGCCTGTTAGGTGAGGAACTCACTTCTTGGCAAAACCCCTTTAAAAGCATGTTCCGACTAGATGTCTAAAAAGCAGCCACGATAGCGATCAAATCAACAACTAAGTAGTTTAGGTTTGTATGTGGCTACATATTTGTAAAAGTGCTACATGATTGCTTTGTTCATAGCAAAGCAGCATGTTTCCAGCAGATGCATGTAAACATTGTTGGAGTGTGTAGTGTTGAGTAGATTGCTGTTGAAAGAGTTGCCTGATTCACATAAAAATTAAATAATCCGCTCCTGGCTCTCCCTGGTCTTCTGTTTAACTTCTGTTCTCCTCTGAACTTAACGTCACCACTGCAGCTATCATTGTTCAGATGTGAACAGTTCCAAATGCTGGGAGCGGCAAACCTTGCTCTAAGGCAGCAACACCAAAAGAAGCCACTGCAGACTGCCTGCTATCAAAGGACAATGGGTGGTCATTAAGGGTTTAAGATTCCTTCACATACAACACAATGTTTTGTGTTGTATGTGTTTCAAACATTTTTATAGCTATTTTTTAAGCATTTTTGTTTTTTTCTTCATATCTAATCTAAAGAAATATCCGTGATAGGTTTCATATACTTTATTTTGAAGTTACAATACCTTTGCTATATTGTTACATTTTGTGGATGTCTCTGTTTTATTGAAAAAATGCAATAAACTTCAATTAAACAAAAAAATTCAAAGCATTGTGCTTTTTTAAGAAAATTCACAAAAATTTCCAAAAATGTTAATGCTGGTTTTGCATTCTTTGCTTCCTTGAAGGCGGCTATGTTTTTGTGTTTGTGTCATTTTAATGTGTGTGTTGATTGGCCAAAACAATGAAATCAATTACATAAAAGTAAAACAATCCATTTTGGCATGTGGTGTTTTTTTTGGTAAGTAGTTTTTTTTTTTTTAATCGGACACTACCATAAAAAAATCATATATTGACAAGCAATATGTGAGTATTATACAGATTTTTTTTCTTAATTAAGTTGTTGTTTTATATTGTATCAAAGTTTGATACAATATAACCAGTGTACAACTTGTATTACAGTGTAAATTTGATGTGCCCTTAAAATAACTCATCACACAGCCATCAATGTCTAAACCACTGGCAACAAAAGAGAGCATAACCCTATGCTAAAATGGACAAATTGTGCCCAATTTGCCATTTTCCTTCCATGGTGTCATGTGACTTGTTAATCTTACCAAGTCTCAGTATTGAATGGGGAGCAGGTGTGTTAAATTTGCTATTATAGCTCTCATACTCTCTCATAGTGGTCAGTGGAAGTTCAACATGGCACCTCACGGCATAGAACTGTCTGAAGATCTGAACAAAAGAATTGTTTATCTACATAAAGATGGCCTCGGCTATAAGAAGATTGCTAACACCCTGAAACAGGGCTGCAGCACGGTGGCCAACATACAGTGGTTTAGCAAGACAAATCACACACAGAACAGACCTCGCCATAGTCAACCAAACAAGTTGAGCACTCATGCTCAGCATCATATCCAGAGATTGTCTCTTCAAAATAGACGTTTGAGTGCTACCAGCATTTCTATAGATGTTAAAGGGGTGGTGGGTCAGCAGATCAGTGCTCAGACCATACGCCATGCACTGTATCAAATTGGTCTGCATGACTGTCGTCACAGAAAGAAGCCTCTTCTAAAGATGTTGCACAAGAAAGCCCACAAACAGTTTGTTGAAGACAAGCAGACTAAGGATGTGGATTACTGGAACTATGTCCTGTGGTGTGATGAGACCAAGATAAACTTAATTGGTTCAGATGTTGACAAGCACGTGTGGCAGCAACCAGGTGAGGAGTACAAAGACAAGTGTGTCTTGCCTACAGTCAAGCATGGTGATGGGAGTGTCATGATTTGGGGCTACATGAGAGATTTAATTGAGAGAACCATGAATGCCAACATGTACTGTCACATACTGAAGCAGAGCATGATCCCCGTCCATTCAGAGCCTGGGCCGCAGGGCAGTATTACAATATGTTAATGACCCCTAACATACCTCCAAGATGACCACTGTATTGCTAAAGAAAATGAGGGTAAAAGTGCTAGAGTGGCTAATCATGTATCAAGACCTAAACCCTATTGAGCATCTGTGGGGCATCCTCAAACGGAAGGTGGAGGAGTGCAAGGTCTCTACCATCCATCTGCTCCATGTTGGCGTCATGGAGGAGTAGAGGAGGATTCCAGTGGCAACCTGTGAAGCTCTAGAGAACTCCATGCCCAAGAGAATTAAGGCAGTGCTGGAAAATAATGGTGGCCACACAAAATATTGACACTTTGGGCAGGGCCGTCTTAACAGCATTATGGGCCCCTGGGAACAGCCATGCACTGGGCCCCCAACCAACACAACAACTCAGAAGAATAAATATATACATTATCAATAACAAACTTATAACCTACAATACCACCATATAGAGACCACATAGTAGTCAGACAACAGTTCAGGTATAACCTTTAATACCTTCATATAGAAATCACAGAATGGTCAGACACCAGTTCAGGTATAACCTACAATACCGCCATTTAGAAGCCACAGAATGGTCAGATACCAGCTCAGTTCACCACCACATAATAATGAATACAGCACTGATCCAACACAGAAGCAAAATAACCCCTGATATTCAGGGAACTACAGAAGATGTCTTCTCTGATGAGTCGCTCTCAGAGTCGTTCTTTTTCCCTTTTCTTCTCCATGTGACCCAGAATGCCATGATGACTTCTCTTGCCCATAACTTGTCCCTTCAGAAGTTAATGCACAAACATCTTAGACTTTTCACTTTATCAGCACTTTCCTATCAATTCCTACCTCTGTTATGGGCGTCCCCAATTAAGTAAGAAATAAGTAATGTTGCCCACCAATTAATTGGTAGGTATGTAGACCCCCAGTAGCTAGGTATATAGGTTCACTGTAGGTAGGTAAAGTAGCCCCCTGTAGGAAGATAGGTATATATTGCCCCCTGTAGGTAGATATACAGCCCCCTCTAGGCAGGCATACAGTCATCTGTAAATAGGTAGGTATATTTCTCCCTTGTAGATAGGTATACAGCCCCCTGTAGGTAAGTACACAGCCCACTGTAGGTAGGTACATAGCCCATTGTAGGTATAAAGCCCCATGTAGGTAGGTACACAGCCCTCTGTAGGTAGATACACAGCCCCCTGTAGGCATATAGCCTCCTGTAGGTAGATACACAGCCCTCTGTAGATATATAGCTCCCTGTAGGTAGGTACAAAGCCCCTGTAGGTAGGTATACAGCTCCCTGTAGGTATATAGTCCCCTGTACGTAGGTACCCATCCCCCTGTAGGTAGGTACACATCCCCCTGTAGGTAGGTACACATCCCCTTGTAGGTATATAGCCCCCTGTAGGTAGGTACACAGCCCCCTCTAGCTATTTTTCCCCCTGTAGGTACACAGCCCCCTCTAGGTATGTAGTCACCGCACATATACAGCCCTCTCTAGGTATATAGCCCCCTCTAGGTATATAGTCTCCTGTAAATAGGTACATAGCCCTCTGTAGGTATAAAGCCTCCTGTAGGTAGATACACAGTCCCCTTTAGGACGGTATGTAGCCCAGTTGTAGGTCTATAGCACCTGTAGGTAGGTACGCAGCCCCCTGTAGGAATCTACACAGCCCCTTGTAAGTATATAGCCCAATGTAGGTAAGTACACAGCCCCATCTAGGTGTATTGCTCCCTGTAGGTAGGTACACAGCCCCCTGTAGGTAGGTATGCAGCCCCCTTGTAGGTATACATACCCCTGTATGTAGGTACACCCCCCCCCTTGTAGGTATATATCACCCTATAGATAGGTACGCAGCCTCCTGTATGTAGTTAAACAGCCCCTTGTAGGTATATAGCCTCCTGAGGGTAGGTAGACAGTCCCTTACGCCGACACTGCTCCAAGCTTCTTCTATGCCGGAAGTGCTCAGGGGCCTCCGGGCAGTCGCCTACCCTGCCCAATGAAAAAGATGGCCCTGACTTTGAGCAAAATTTGTCCATTTTTTCTTAGGGGTGTATTCACTTTTTTGAAATACTTCATATATCATTTTTTCAACTTCCACTATGTACATGACTTCCTGGTTTGTTTGCAAGACACATTTATTCGCCAAAACGTTGGGCACAGAGTGTGTGTGCTAAAATTTTTCTCTGCCTCACCACTATGAAATTGGTATGGATTGGTACCAAAGTTTCATGCCACATTTTGTCATGACACATTCATAAATGTGGCATGTTGTACAAATCTGGCGCAACAAGCCCCATAGAACTTGTATGTACAAAAGTGTTGGGTCTTTTGCAGCATGCGCCAGTTCATACATCTGTCAGACAGGGCTACAACAGATTTTTTGGGCTCAAAGCATGCCAGAAAACTGTCGCAGCCTCGTTCATTCATGTCGCCTTACGTGGCTAGGACAATGTATTTTTTGTATTACCATGCCAAAAGGCTAATTTGCATATTGAGCACCAAAAATAACAGGAGGAGCAGTGGGAGAATATAGCAACTCTTGAACAAAAGGAAAGTGGATACAGAAGCAAGGAAACATGGACTAATGTTAAATTGTATTCTGTACTTTTTGAGTAGTAACAGGTTCTCTGAGATTGTGAGTTCTTGCAATATTGCATACTTTTGACTCCCATCACTGCTTTGCTCTATAAGGCTTAATTCTTTTTTCTTATGGCTATTTCATTTCCCTTTTCTTACTGTTGTTATATTCAGAGCTAGAACTTACTACTCAGTGTGAGTTTATTACTCATCTAATGTGATGCAATGAACCAGTAACTATTCTTATAGTGTAACAAATTGCATCTCTAAGAAAACTGGCCCTCGCCTTGTCTGAAGATGAAAAACAGGATTAGTAATTTGAAACTGAGCTGTAGTTTTTTTTTTATTTATGAGCTTTGCTTTAGTATGTCTTCTCTGCAGATTGTTGGTGGTAATTGTTTAATAAACAATTTTTTACCACTGTCAGAGAAAAACTCTGGCAGAAAATGACATAACAAGTAGCAGCCAATGAATAACCAGGTGGCGCTTTCTCGATTATTGACTCTCTTTTTAGTATGTTGGAAAGCAGTGATGCAATTGAAGATTGCAGAATTGCTATAGAGCAGAAGGACAGTCTGCATGAAACATAAACACATATTGCTAGACAGTTTGAAATATGCTGGCCAGGACTGAGATGGTGTCATCCACAGTGAATCGTAGTTAGACCACACTGTGATATTTCACTTAGGAAAATATCCACTCACACACTCATGGAATTTCTAGAGATTAACTCATTTACATGTATTACATGGACATAATGGAATTATCCCCAACCTAATTACTTGGAGGGTGACCCTGAAAAATGTTTTTGTTTCAAGGTTTCCTCTACTCCCATTCCTACCTACCTTATTCTTCTGTAAATGGCCTGGTTTAGCCTTTAGGACAGCACAGTTGTTGTTTCAACTTCATATTCTAAGAGTCATAACTTTTTGTCAATGTAGCTATATGAGGGCTTTTTTGCAAGATAAAATATCTTTCATCGGTACCATTATCAAGCACTAAATAACATTCATATACTGGGGGGAGTGGGAAAATAAAAAGAAGTAAGGCAGCCACTATTTTTATATATGTTGTAGGGACTAACTCCCATTCAGCCACCATCTTCAACAGCATTGGGGGTCACTCAGATCACCTCTTTTGGTAAGCGGGATCGGCACAACAACATATGTCAATCCAACATAAGACTGCAGTTTAGAACTGACCTCAGCGAGCTTTATTCTTCAACCCAGTTCAATGTACAGAAACAAACTAAAACATAAACATAAGACCTTGGCCGTCTAGTCACTAACTCAACACCTATAGAGTCTCTCTCTATAAGTGTCTACTACGCAGCACCACAAATACACACTTCTACCATTCTCCTCCTGATTCCAGTTTCCTTCCAGCCTGGGGTAAGAGCCCTCTCATTAGCTCCATTGTTGCTTCAAACTTCAGGTAGCAAACCACACCTCCTCTGTTGTCTGGAGCAGCAGACTTTAATAGGCCTCCAAAGACCTAGCAAAGACTGTCCTGGAATGTGAGAACGGCCTCCCACTAAACACTACAGCTGTTCCAGAAAAGCCAGCTCATACTTAGAGAGCTGCGACCTGAAATCGCTCTGTCGATAGATAGATAGATAGATAGATACATAGATAGGTAGATAGATAGATAGATAGATAGATATAAAATTTTAACTGTTCTCTGTGGGTCACTACATTTTTTTTTATTCAGATAATTGAGTTTACAACTAGGGGGTGCGGCAGGGGGAGAGGCATTTGAAAGGTAGATATTTTGCAGCTCAGTGTGTTCTGTGATCTTCAATTGAAAAAGCATTGTTTTTTACCACTTTTTTGGCCAGCAGACCTCTGATAGGAGTTGAAATTGTCCCTCTGTTTTCAGTTCTATTGCGATCACTGCGTGTCAGTGTTCCCAAAAACCAGCATAACTTATTCCTATAACTTTTAAATCGTTTTATTGAAGTCCGTGCTCCTGTTTGCCGCAAAGAGCTCAGTTGTATGCATATTGTGTTATACATATTTGATAGTAAATTACGCCTGTAGTCAGTGGTGTAAAGGCTGCCATATTAATCAATATAATATTTAAATACTCTTATTGTAGTCCGTACGTCTGTTTGCCACAAAGAGTTCAGTTGTATGCATATTGTGTTATACATATTTGATAGTAAATTACGCCTGTGTCAGTGGGCAAAGGCTGCCATATTAATCCATTTAACATTTAAATACCCTTACTGCAGAAATTTTATGATGATGGTCCATAAGGGCACCTGTGCGGGTTTTTGGGTCATGCTGCGTTACAGGATATGGGTAGTCAATGTCCATTTCACTAAAATACTGCTTAAAAGACTACTTTCTTCCGGCACTTGTTAATCTGTGGGTCATGTATGTTTGAGGGTCATGCTGTGGTACAGGACAGGTATAGTCAATGTCCAGTGTCAACTAAAATTGGTTCAAGACTACTTTCTTCCGGCAACTTTTTAATGAGGGTCCAAGGACGCGGGTTTTGGGGTCATGCTGCGGTACAGGACAGCTATAGTCAATGTCCAATTCAACTAAAATGGTGGTTCAAAGACTCCTTTTTCTATCAGTTTTTAATCTGTGGGTCATGCAGGTTTGAGGGTCATGCTGCGGTACAGGACAGGTATAGTCAATGTCCAGTTCAACTAAAATGGTGGTTCAAATACTCCTTTTTCCAGCACTTTTTAATCTGTGGGTCAGACAGGTCTAAGGGTCATGCTGCGGTACAGGACAGGTATAGTTAATGGCCAGTTCAACTAAAATGGTGGTTGAAAGACTCCTTTTTACGGCAAGTTTTTTAATCTGGGGGTGATGCAGGTTTGGGGCTCATGCTGCGTTCCAGGATAGGCATAGTCAATGTCCAGTTCAACTAAAATGTGGTTTAAATAATACTGCTTCTGGCACTTTTTAATTGTGGGTCATGAAGGGTTTATGGGTCATGCTGTGGTACAGACAGGGATAGTGAATAGTCCTGTCAGTTATTGTTAGACTCTTGTTGCTATTTGTCTTGCCTAGATGTGGACATATCAGTTTATGTTTGGATGTACCCCTTACCGACTAGGACAGTGTGAATACGTAATAGCGCCGTAACGCTTGAAACGGATGTGGCACGATCCCGCTTCACAGCCGCCGGGTGTTAGTGGCTAATTGCCCGCCTGCGCTGTTAAACCCATCAGGCGCTGCAGCAAAGATGGCCGCGGCATCTGAATGACTGAAAAGCAGTGCCGCGCACCGTTTTTCAGCCCGAACGGGACATCAGCGATAAGATCGCTGAGTCCCGATGGGCTAACATGGCAGCGCAGAGCCTTGTGAAGGCTCTGATCGCTGCCATGTTCCTGTTTGCCCCACTTCCGTCCGCAGACAGGAAATGGGGAAACCGTCATCTTTGTACATCCTAATGCATTGCCTATGCAATGCATTAAGCTGTATTAATGATCGCACCCCCTAGTGGTCAAGCACCATAGGGGGACTAAATGTTAAAGTAAAAAAAAAAAAATAAGTAAAGTTTTAAAGTACAAAAAAAAAGTATTAAAAGTTCAAATCACCCCCATTTCCCCATTTTACAAATAAAAACAATAAAATAATAAAAAAAAGTTACACATATTTGGTATCGCCGCGTCCGAAAAAGTCCGATCTATAAAAATATAATATATCCTGTACGCTGAACACCGTAGAAGAAAAAAACTTCCAAACGCCAAAATTACGTTTTTTTGGTCATTTCACGTCACATAAAAATTGGAATAAAAGTAATCAAAAAAGTTGCAACCATTTCAAAGTGCTAGCATTAAAAAGTATACATCTGCCCGCAAAAAATGCCGCCTCACTGACGTCCGTAGGTGTTAGTACAAAAAAGTTATTGGTCGCACAAAATGGCACCGCAGCGCAAATTTCAAGAATAGAAAATGTTTGGAATTTTTTTACGGTATCAAAACATAACGGAAACCCTACATGTTTGGTATTGCCGGATGCGTAACAACCTGTAGAATACAGGTAACACATCATTTTTACCGAAGAATAAACTCCGTAAAAACAAACCTCCTGCAAACATTTTTTTTCACATTTTGCCCCACTTAGAATTTTTTTGCTGTTCCCTAGTATACTCTATAGTAATATAAATAAAACCACTAGAACGTACAACTTGTCCCGCAAAATAAAAGCCCTCATATGTCTATGTAGGTGGAAAAAAAAAAAGTTATAGCTTTCAGAAGGCAAAGAGCAAAAAAATTTAGAGCCATATTATTATGACCGTCCGTCAGGAAGGGGTTAATTCCAGCTTCTCCACCCCTGTTTGGGTGTAAGAATTAAGGTGTTGTTCCTCTCCCATAGACTTTAATGGTCATCGGCGATAATCTGTTATCGACTATCGTCATGATAATTGTCGATATCGACTCGATAACAATAGTTGACACAATCGCTCATCACTATTTACAACATAAAGCAATTATTACAAACCTATCATGTGAGCAGAGTCATCACTACAAATAGAATATCAGTAGCAAAAAAAACTTAGTAATACATAAAAGGCGTATTCCCATTTCATTGATTAGACTTTAACATGTAGGCAAAGCTTAATAAAGACTATTATCAAATACACTGCTGTTCTGATTTTGCGTTTCTTCAGGGTTAGGAGCAGTTCTTATTTCTTATTGCTCTGGCACTGGCTAGGATGGTTTCCTCACTCCCTGCTGTTTCTTATCTTTAATTTTAAGATATTACATTTATTGCAATATTTAAGTACTTGGGTTTGTTTTGGCTTTTTCATATTTTACTACTTTGCACTACACCTTTTTAATGTTAACTATTTTTTTTTTGTTGTTGTAGCTTCATTGTTTTACTGTGTCTTTAACTGTGCTGGAACCAAAGGCAATGCAAATGTAGTGTCTTCAGGACTCTGTTTGTCCTATTTCCTGAATGTATACGCATTATGTACCAAAAACAAAACTGTGATAAACCATGTTTTTGTGTCCAATACATAAAGCGTATGCATGTGGAAAATAAAATAAATATAGTCCAAAAGAGATTGTTTGTCCTTTAGATTCCTATGGCTTTTTCAAGGTATTCCAGCATATTGCACTGACGTGATGTGATGTGAATGGGGCCTTACATGCAAGGTTTTGCCACCTCTTTCCTCAACCCAATTTACCTATGATAAAGTTATAGAGTATTTGTAAGAATTAAAGCAACTGAAGGAAAAGCAAATACTTTTTTGCAAGGGATACATAGGGCAACATGTATGTGTTTTGGCGCCCAGATGACAATTTTCTTGTACGCATTAGTAGCATAGAATGCACCTTAATTTATGAACCTGTCCTACTGTGGGTCAAAGATTTGGCGCTTTTCAGCTCCAAAATGACAAATCAGTCTCAGGTAAACCACTTTTAACTTGGTCTACCTGTTTCAGCAGTAATGCACCCAGTTTTGCCGTCCTCCCATCATAAATGTGTAGAATCATTCGGTTGTAGTGCGACATGCCTCCAGCATGCCCCCCAATCTCAGATGCATTACGCATAAAGTGCCGCAGGCCCCTAATAATGCGCCTAATTTTGGAGTACGTCTGATTATAAATCTAGAGAACAGGGCTGAGCCAGTTTTTGGGCTGGGAGGACACCAGAATACTGGCGCAGCACCGTACATACATGTTGCCTTTAGTTTCTTGCCAAGTGGAATCCGGTACTGACAGTAAGCACTTAAAGGGGTTTTCTCACTAAGCTGTTTCTCTGACTGACAGACAGTTTTGCACTCCCTCTATCTCCTCAGGCTGTGGGTGGTTCTACAGCAGTGATTAGCATATATTACTCTGACAGAGCAGGAGATTGTTATCTATAACAAGATTACAGATAGAACCATCCTTTTCAGTCCTCACAGCACTTGTACTTTTTCTTTACTGCAGCTTAGAGCTCAGTTCCATCAGTCTGTCCCTGGTGTGAAGTCACTCCCAGCTCTCTGCTCTGTCAATTAATCAGATAACAGACATCCTTCTGATATGCAGGTAACCATTACAACCTGTGTGCACTCTGAGAGCTAATAAAATGTCTTTTATCATGACTAAAGTAAAATCTATTGAACAATGTATTTAGAAAAAGTCTTCATGTAACAGTCTCTTTATGTTTAAAGCTAATCTTTGTAGTGAGATTTTATTTATTTTTTTAACAGGAAAGAATTATTATATATTATAATTATGTTTTGTCATTACAACTTCATGTAACATTTACTATCAATAACCACATTACACAAACAATGGCATATTAAATGCAGTAAAGTCTGGCATTTGAAAAGTTTCAGGCTCTGTTCACATGACATTCTGAGTTTACATCGAAGGTATATGCAGAGAGAATTCCACATATATTTCTCTAACAGAAGACTGTGACCAATCCTATTGAATACACATTAACGGCCTTATGTTTGAAAACTGTCTAGCAGTCCATGGGTTCCGCCAAGGTTGGACAACATGCTGCCACATGTCCCAGTCCTTAACACCGCCAGCAGACATTGGGGTCCCGGGCTCTAGGTAAAAGGTCCCTTTTTGGGGTGCGTGACCTTTCCCCCTTTTCACTCAACCGTGACCCCTCCCATCAGGACATTTTCTTTTCCCTTTTTGGACAGGGACAGTCTGTTGTTTTCCAAATGGATGCAGTACGTGGAGGAATTCCTCGGTGGCGCTGTACCTCTTCACAACTGAGACAAGTTCGTCCACACTTTTGGGGTCCATTTACTCCACGCACTGCTGGAGTCTCACAGGAAGGGCAAATAAAAACCAATCACAGATGACCCGCTTGACCACGTGGGCAGGCGTAAGATTCTCAAGTTGTAGCCACTTGCTGGTGAGATGGAAGAGGTCGTACATTTGTGACCAAGCTGGCTTTGCTGGATCAAACTCCTAGATATAGACTCGCTGGGACCGTACTGCCGGGGTCACCCTGAGTCAGGATAGTTTCTCCCCTTTCAACCGTGTGTAAACTTTGGCGTTTTGAACCCTCAGGTCGAAGTAGGCCTTTTGAAATTCACCTGTTAGACCAGGACATCCGTCCAGTGGTCCACTGGAAGCTGTTCCCTCTCCACTATCCTCTTGAAGGTCTCAACATATGCCTCAACTTCATCATCTTGGGTCATCTTGCGTAGGACATTTAGCATCGCTTGATTTGGCGCAAACTGACCACCTGTCAACACATCTGGCTTTTTGATCAGAACCTGGAGCTACTGCTTCAGTGCCTGGTTCACCTGCTTCCCTTCTTTCACAGCTGCTCGGTGTGCTTCTATCAACAGGTGATTGGTCTCTGCCCGGGCCCATATGGCTTCCTGGTGTGTATGTTGTTGATTTGTCGCCATCAGTTGGAGGTTGGTATTGTTCTGAATTAGCTGTTTCAACTGCTCGTCCATTTTGACACTCTAGGCTTGTTGCCCAGTTGCAGCTTTTAACCAGGACATAGTTTGGCGACACTTCTTCTGCCTGTCTTCTGTACCGTCTCTTTTATATACCTGCATTCTCCACCATATGTCAGCATTTGCGACTCCGGGATCCCAGCATAAGTTCATAAGGCATCGAGACAGAGGCAGTTTGGTTTGCAAGAGGGTCCTTCCATATGTGTATTTAATAAAACAAGCATGTGCAGAAACAACGGGCACAACAAGAAACAAACAAAAACAAATCTCCTGCGCATCTGAGCACTTACTAATACAGTGGTAGTTCCCTCACTAACACTTTTAGCCAAGTGGAGTTGGTGTACCAGACACTGGCCTCCTCCAGCGTAAAGCTTCTCCAGCCAAATGCAAACACCAGAGTTGCAGTCACACCTAGTCAGGTGACTTGATAACTTATATAGGCAAGGTAAATCCTGGCATGGAGCATGGGGAGTAAGCACCCATCCAGCACTTTGCCTACTCCCAATTAAAAGTTGTCCCAGAATGGCTGGAAGCTATACTAATATTTAAACATGTTTCAACTGCCTGATGCAGTTGACACCTATCTAATGGCTTTTTATTTCATCAAGCTCCATTACCTCGGTAAAATGTGTCTGCAGTTCTCCAGGAACATGCAATGATTCGGGCTGGGATATACATGCCATCACAGACCTTTCCAGTTGCTGCCTTACAACATATATATAGTCAGCAAGGGATCAAATAATTATTTTCTTTACTGTATCTATATATACTTATATACATATATACAATGTATATACAGAATATATAGTGTATATACATTATATGTCATATAAATTAATCGGCTGCGACCAACGCCAGCTGTGGTCGTGGCCAACAAGGCAGGAGCCAGCTGTAATATACAGCTGGATTCATGTTCCATTCGTGCAGGATGCTCTGTTTCTGAGCCCGCACGATCCTTATGACATATCCATACGTCGATGTGCTGGAACCCCTTTCTGCCTAAAACTTATAGGGGTAATGTCGGTAAGAGGTTAATATATCTCAGAAGACAATGTGAACATTTTTCCCTACGCATAGAACAGTCTTTATCAGCCCTAGGTAAGAAAACCTGCAACCTGCCACATGTACGCTGTTTAATATTTTACACCATATACCAGATTACAGGTAACAGACACTTGTAATTCTTTTAACTATGGATTATAGACTTGGCATTCTTAAGGGACACTTCCATCAGAAAGGAGTATGTTTATTAAAACCAATAGTCCTTGAAAACTATTTTTTAGGATTTTTGGTATTTTTGTATTATTTTGGAAGTCCTTTGCAATAAAAATTACATATAAACTCTTAGGGCGACATGTATGAATTCGAATGCGTACTTTTTTTTTACTTGGCGTCGACACTCCAGTTCTAAATAGATATAGATTTTTGCCGCATTACATAGAGCTTAATGCGCCAAACTTTGTATGGGCATAGAGTGTAATGCGCCAAACTTGGCGCATTAAGCTCTATGTAATGCGCCAAAAATCTGTCGTATTCTTCACTCTCAGAATCTCATAATCCGAGCATTGAAACATTAAGAGGGCAACATGTATGAATTCAAATGCATATTTTTTTTTACTTGGCGCCAACACCACAGTTCTAAATAGATATAGAAGAGTGTAGAATACGACAGAAATCTGTTGTATTCTACACTATTTTATATCTATTTAGAACTCTGGTGTTGGCGCCAAGTAAAAAAAAAGTACGCATTCGAATTCATACATGTCGCCCTTATCCTTTTCTGGTTGTGATCAGGCTCGGACTGACCTGTAGGGGAACAGGGGAAACCCTCGGTTGGCCCTGAGCATGGCAGACCTGGAGTTTCTTTTAAACTGCATATACATCCTTGGAAGAGGCAACAAGGCAGAGAGAAGGAGGCAAAAAGCAAGAGGCAGATCATATGAAGCATGCAGTGATGAACCCCCAGAATCAACTCGACTGGTGGGTCCCCAGAATGAAATTTCACTGGTGAGCCCTATACATAACTGGTTGTGATAGTAAAGGGATAAAACCCCTCAATTGCAGGGCAGACTAATCTCAATTTACTGTGGATGCTGCTTATCTCTATGCTTATTTCTGGAAGCAGCGCTGAAAATAAGCCAGTAAAAAACTGTTTGGTATCAATGGTAATGAACTGGAGACGTTTTATAGTCGTTTTTGTTATGGGGGCGAAATCCGCGCCAAAACAGCATCCAAATCAGCCCTGTTGACATATCCTTCTCAGGTCCTATTGATAACATATTTAACCTGCAAGACAACCGTTAAGCAATTCTCGCTGCAGTGCTATCAAAGCTCATAGCTAGTTCAATATGTATTGACTTTATTGATCTAACTATAGAAAATGAAATTGTACAGTTTTCTAATATACATGCATTTAAAGGTTGAACTGTCTCTCTACTTTGGCTTTCAAAACATAATTGTCTAAGTATCTAATGAGAAAATAGTAATTTTATTCAGATGCAGAACAGTATTTCTATCTCGAGCAACATCATCTCTGTCAGTGTTAAAGGGGTGTTCTCATCAGGCTGTTTTACAGAGTCTGCTCTTCACAGACAGCTTTAGGCTCCCACTTCCAGTTCAGTCTGTTTGTCAATAAGAAAGATAAACAAGCTCCTGTGCTGCTACCTCTGTCAACATGTTTAACCCCTTACCGACACAGGACATACCCTTATATCCTGGTGCTGGTAAGGTTCTATGTAGCGGAATTACGCCGCAATCCCTCTACATAGAAGGCTAGTATCAGCTGTTAACTGCAGCTGACACCTGCCGGTAACAGCAGGAAACGAAGCCGGCTTTGTTTGCTGCCGTTTAACCCCTTTGATGACACATTACTACTCACCGTTGCATACTCGGATCGGCACTCCCAAAGCGAGATCGGTTAACATGGCAGCTGGAAACCTTATCAAGGCTTCCATCGCCATTATGTATGCGATTCTAACACTTTCTGCCCCAGACAGGAAGAGCTACAACTGCCAACTTTGAACAAGCCCCCTCGTGGTCAAGTATCCTAGATGGTCTTGATAGCATAGTGTAAGAAAAAAAGTTTTTAAAGTATAATAAGAAATCAATAATATTAAAAGTTCAAATCAGCCCTCTTTTGACGTTTAAAAAAAAGAAAAAAGTTACACATTATTGGTATCGACGCCAGTCAGGTCCATAGGTGGAAGTACAAAAAAGTTATTGGTGACAGAACATAGTGCTGCAGCAAAAATGTAGAAAATTTTAAATGTTTGGATATATTTACAGTGCCAAAATATAATATAACGAAAACTGTACATATTTGGAATTGCCAGCATCGTAAAGTCTTCTGAAGTCATGTGACCCACAACACGTCATGTGACCACTGGTATCCCAGGAAGTAGATTATTGAGGAGCAGAATTTCACCAGTTTACAACCTCCAGCAGTGTCTTATTATATCTGTCAGTGACTGTGGAGAAGCTCCTCGTACATTCTTTTCTCTGTCTCATCCTTCTTTTTTTTTTTTTTTTTATAGTTAACAACATGACAACATTGTCTCAAGACAGTTATATGTGATGTGTAACTTTATTAACAACATGACATTCCCTAGAGAGACAGCAGTTATACAAGTGACTACACACAGTGAAGTAGTTGCTGGAATAACCGTGTTAATCCCTTAAGGACACAGGCAGTTTTGACCTCTATGACAGAGCCCCATTTTTTAAATCTGATTTGTGTCACTTGATGTGGGAATAACTTTTTTATACTATTATCTATACATGTGATTCAGAGACTGAGATTCTTGAGACACATTGTGCTTTAGGTTAGTAAGAAATTTTGGCCCATACAATCCTTGTTTATTTATAAAAAATATCAAAATATCAAAATTTGGAAAAATGTGCTATTTTCAAAGTTCATAAAATTCTGCATGTAAGACATATAGTTATTCCACACAAAATAGTGTATAACTAGCATCTACCATATGTCTACTTTATATTGGCAGAATGTTTTAAATGTCTTCTTAATTTTTTTTACGACATTAGGGGGTTATACATTTAGTAGCAATTTTTTACCTTTTCAAGAAAATTCACAATACAGATTTTTTAGGGACCAGTCCAGTTCTAATGTGGCTTTTAGGGGCCTGTATGTTAGGTACACCCATAAATGACTCCATGTAAGAAACTACACCCCTTGAAGTATTCAAATCATCACTTAGGAAATTTGTTCATCCCCTGAGGGCTGTATGTATGAAATATGGCGTCTACACGCCAAATTTAATGAGCTTAATAATAGGCTAGAATGCGCCTGATTTATGAACCCGCTCTACAGAGGGTCATAAATCAGGCGCATTCTAGTGCTTGTACGACATTTCTGGCTCAGGCAGGCTCGGACTGGGCCGCCGGGGGATCGGTGAATCCCCCGGTGGGCCCCCCGAGCTGCTGTGGGCCCCGGAGGCAGTGCCGTCGCTCCCCGGGGCCCGTCCGTGCATCCGGTCACTGAACGCCCTGGACCTGCCTCCCGAGCGCCCAGAGACCGGCCCGGGAGTTGGGGACTAATGTCCCCGACTCCCAGGGCTGTGCGGTGTCAGCGGAGCCCAGCGCCACTATGCTGTGCTCCGCTGTTCCCCTGGCAGGCTGAAGAGCCAGGCCTTCACCCCTGCCGGGCGCCGGCCCCTACTGCTGACGTAGGCGGCGCGGTGACGTCACTTCACCACACCGCCTATGCAGGGCAGCAGTACGGAGCCGGCGGCAGCTCGGAGCGGCCGGGACCTGCCAGGAGCGGGAGACGGAGACAGGTAAGTGGCTGGTTGTTTTTTTTTTTGTTTTGTTTTTTTTTAAAACTATCTAAGAGGGCCCTGGCTACTAATGGGTGCCCTGACTACTAAGGGGGGCCCTGGCTACTATTGGGGGCCCTGGCTACTATTGGGGGGTCCTGAATACAAAGGGGGGGCCCTGGCTACTAAGGGGGGGCCCGGGCTACTAAGGGGGGCCCTGGCTACTATTGGGGGCCCTGCCTACTAAGGGGGCCCCTGACTACTAATGGGGGCCCGGGCTACTAAGGGGGGCCCTGGCTACTATTGGGGGCCCTGACTACTAAGGGAGGCCCTGGCTAAGAAGGGGAGCCCTGGCTACTATTTGGGGCCCTTACTACTCTGGGCGGCCCTGGCTACTCCGGGGGGCCCTGGCTACTAAGGAGGGCCCTGGCTACTATAGGGGGCCCTGACTACTATTGGGGGCCCTGACTACTATTGGGGGTCCTGACTACTAAGGGGGGCCCTGGCGACTAATGGGGGCCCTGGCTACTATTGGGGGCCCTGGCTACTAATGGGGGCCCTGGCTACTAAGGGGGGCCCTGGCTACTAAGGGGGGTCCTGGCTACTATTGGGGGCCCTGACTACTAAAGGGGGGCCCTGACTACTAAAGGGGGGCCCTGGCTACATAAAGGGGGGCCCGGACTACTACAGGGGGCCCTGGCCACATAAATTGGGGCCCCGGCTACATAAAGTGGGCCCTGGCTACATAAAGGGGGCCCAGGCTACTAAATGGGGGCCCTGGCTACTAATGGGGGCCCTGACTACTAAAGGGGGCCCTGACTACTTAAGGGGGCCCTGGCTACTTAAGGGGGGCCCTGGCTACTTAAGGGGGGCCCTGACTACTTAAGGGGGGCCCTGGCTTCTAAAGGGGGGCCCTGGCTACTAAAGGGGGCCCTGGTTACATAAAGGGGGCCCCTGGCTAACTAAGGGGGGCCCTGGCTTCATAAGGGGGGCTCTGGCTACTAAAGGGGGGCCCTGGCTACATAAAGGGGGACTTGGCTACATAAAGGGGGCCCTGACTACTAAATGGGGCACTGGCTACATAAAGGGGGCCCTGACTACTAAAGGGGGCCCTGACTACCTAAAGGGGGGCCCTGACTACTAAGGGAGCCCTGACTACCTAAAGGGGGCCCTGATTACCTAAGAGGGGCCCTGACTAGCTAAAGGGGGCCCTGGCTAGCTAAGGGGGGCCCTGGCTAGCTAAAGGGGGCCTGGCTACCTAAAGGGGGCCCTGACTACCTACACACTCGCTAAAGGGGGCCCTGACTACCTACACACTAGCTAAAGGGGGGCCCTGACATCCTGCACACTAGCTAAAGGAGGCCCCTAACTACCTGTATACTACCTAAAAGAGACCCTTAACTGCCTGTATACTCCCTAAAAGAGACCCCTAACTGCCTGTATACTACCTAAAGGAGGCCTTAACTGCCTGTAAAAGTACCAAAAAAGAGACCCCTAACTGGCTGTATACTATCAAAGGAGCCTTAACTGCCTGTATACTACCTAAAGGAGGCCCTAACTACCTGTATACTACCTAAACGGAGTCCCTAACTGCCTGTATACTCCTGCATTATCTCCAGGGGGTAAGTCCTTTCCCCACCCTCCAACCCCTCAGGATACTAGGCCTCTAAGTTATGGCTTGTACCCGCTCACCCCCCTGGGCAGTTTGTACAGAGGTGGGAATAGGTAAAGAGATGCAGGAAAATTGAGGATTCTAAGGGCGACATGTATGAATTCGAATGCGTACTTTTTTTTTTACTTGGCGCCGACACTCCAGTTCTCCAGAGTGTAGAATACGACAGTATGAAGATTTTTTGGGGCATTATATAGAGCTTACTGCGCCAAACTTTGTATGGGCATAGAGTGTAATGCGCCAAACTTGGCGCACTAAGCTCTATGTAATGCGCCAAAAATCTGTCGTATTCTACACTCTTATCTATATCATTTAAAACTTGGTGTTGGCGCCAAGTAAAAAAAATGACGCATTGAATTCATTTCATTTCGCGCCTCTAATGTTTCAAAAGCTCGGATTATGAATTCTGAGAGGTTTTTGAATACGACAGATTTTTTGGGGCATTACATAGAGTTTTAGTGCGCCAAGTTTGGCGCATTACACTCTATGCTCATAACAAAGTTTTGGCGCAGTAAGCTCTAGTAATGCGCCAAAAATCTTCATACTGTCGTATTCTACACTCTGGAGAACTGGAGTGTCGGCGCCAAGTAAAAAAAAAGTACGCATTCGAATTCATACATTTCGCCCTAAGATATTTGTGTGTAATTTATGAAGGGATGATTTTTGGCCGGGACAAGTCATCATGGCAGTGTGGAACGGATGCAGAAGAAAAGAGATAAAAAACGACTCATGAGAGAAGAGAATGGGCTCATCAGATAAGACGTCTCCGGCGAGTCCCTGATTTCAGGGGTTATTTTACTTCTATATTGGATCACTGCTGTATTCACTGTAATGTAATCTGAGCTGGTGCCTGACCACTATGTGATCTCTATATGGCGGTGTTGTAGGTTATACCTGAGCTGGTGTCTGACCTCTATGTGGTCTCTATATGGTGATGTTGTAGGTTATACCTGAGCTGGTGTCTAAAACCCCTATGTGGTCTCTATATGGCGGGTGTTGTAGGTTATACCTGAGCTGGGGTCTGACCTCTATGTGGTCTCTATATGGCGGTTTTTGTAGGTTATACCTAACTGGTGTCCCGACCACTATGTGGTCTCTATAAAGGGTGGTGTTGTAGGTTATACCTGAGCTGGTGTCTGACCTCTATGTGGTCTCTATATGGTGATGTTGTAGGTTATACCTGAGCTGGTGTCTAACCTCTATGTGGTCTCTATATGGCGGTGTTGTAGGTTATACCTGAGCTGGAGTCTGACCTCTATGTGGTCTCTATATAGTGGTGTTGTAGGTTATACCTGGGCTGGTGTCTGACCTCTATGTGGTCTCTATATGGTGGTGTTGAAGATTATACCTGATCTGGTGTCTGACTGCTCTGTGGTCTCTATATGGTGGTGTTGTAGGTTATACCTGAGCTGGTGTCTGATCACTATGTGTTCTCTATATGGCGGTGTTGTAGGTTATACCTGAGCTGGTGTCTGACCTCTATGTAGTCTCTATATGGAGGTGTTGCAGAATATACCTGAGCTGGAGTCTGACCTCTATGTTTTCTCTATATGGCGGTGTATAGTGGCAGTGTACATGTGTCCCTGACTGTAAGAGTGAGGGAACAACTGACCCTGTGATAGGAGATACACTTTTACTTTCTTGCTGGTGAGGTGCGTGACCAAGGGAAACATGGAGGGGAATATTGTATGTGGAGTATTGGAGGGGGATATTGTATGTGGGTGGAGGGGGATATTGTATGTGGGTGGAGGGGGATATGGATGGAGCTACTTAGCCCTGTGTCTATGATATGCTAGACTGACAGACGTGTGAGACAGACAGATATGTGAGATAGACAGATATGTGACTCTCTTGCTATTGTACTACACAATACAGTTCTTTTTTGTACACTGCATTATGTGGTAAAATGGGCGCATTTATGTCCGAGAGGCCGGTAATATTTTTACGTACAGTAGGGTGGGCCCCCGAGATCAACTCCCCTGTGGGCCCCAGACCCCCCAGTCCGACACTGGGCTTTGGTATAACACTTTGAAAGTGGAATACCTGTTTCAGCAGTAATGCGCCTAGAAATGCCGTGAAGCTATAAATCTATAGCTTCGTACGGTTCTAGTGCGCCCCGCCTCCCGCACGTTCCCCGAGATCGGGCGCGTTATAAAGTGCCGCGGGCGCTATGTAATGCGCCTGATAATGGCATGTGGGGCTTTTAAACATGTAGCGAACAGGGCTGCGCCTGATATCGGGCTGAAAAGACGCCAGATATCTGGTGCAGCCCCGTTCATACATGCCGCCCTAAATGTTTCACAGAAATTAAAGCAGGGTGGAGGGGAAATTTCGAAATTTCACTTTTTCTTGTAGTTTTTACATTTTTACCCATTATTTACTGGAATACAATAGATGATAACAGGAAAACACAACTCAATATTGATTCCCCAGATTCTGTTGTTTCATTTTTTCAAGGAATTTGGAAAAAAAGCAAAGTTTGGCAATAACCTATATGTGGGTGTAAACTGCTGTTTGTGCGAATGGCAGGACGGCCAAGGGATGGAGTGCTAATTGGCTTCTGGAACGCAGATTTTGGTGGGTGTCATTTCACATTTGCAAAGCCCCCAAAGTACCAAAACAGGTGAAACCTTCCAGAAGTCACCCCATTTTGGATTCAACACCCCTCAGGCAATTAATCTAGGTGTATTGTGCATTTTGGGCCCACAGTTGTTTCACGAGTTCTTTAGCATTGGGTCGCGAGAATGGAAGAAAAAAAACCCTGCAATTCCACCATTGTTTTTTGGGGTTTTATTGTTACAGCGTTCGCTGTGTGGTATAAATGACATGATAACTTTACTCTGCGGGTCGGTACAATTACAACAAAATCAATTTTATATAGTTTTTTATTTTTCACTACTTTTACACAATTAAAATGCTTTTGTAAAAAATTTCATTTTTATGTTGTCATAGTTGGCCAGACATAACTTTTTATTTTCTATATATGGAACTGATGTAGAACTTGTTTCTTGTGGGATGAGTTGAATTTTTTGTTGCTACCATTCTGGGGTTCATATGACACTTCGAAGAAAATACTGCAATCCAGGTAGTGTTTTATATTTACATTTTTTATAGAATTTTACGATGCCATATACATGTACGTGACATGTTAGTTTTACTAGTTTTTTATGTTGCAGCACTTAAAAAAGGAGGTTTTATTGTGTAAAACACTGTTCATATATCGCTGTATTCTGATAGCGATAACTTTATTTTTTTTCCATATACAGAGCTGTGTTAGGACAGGGTTTTGCAGGATGAAGTGATGTTTACATTGGTCCCAACCTTTGGTTTTTAATATGATTTAAATTGATCGCTTTTATTCCTTTTTAAAAGTGCGGGAGGTGAACAAAAATAGCAATTCTGACAGTTTTTTTGTTTTATTTTTTACGCCGTTCATTGTGCAGGTTAAATAACATGACAGATTTATAATCTAAGTTTTTTTGCACCGGCATCCCAAAAAATGTGTACTTTTTTATTTTTGATCTTTTTGGGGGTAATTGGAAATTTGTACTGGGAAAAGGGTGGTGTACCTATTTTATTTATTTGTATTTGTGTTTTTACTGTGTTTTTTTAACACTTTTTTTATTAATTTATTTTTTATTACTTGTCCCCACAAGGGACTTGACTCAGCAATCTTTAGATCGCTGTTGTAATACAGTGCGGGTACAAAACTGTGCTCCCATTTGCATTAGAATTTGGCCCAAACACCATGACCGATTTGTCCCAGTCAGTGACAACCCGGAAGCCTTTAGGGGTTAGGTTTCCCAGGCATGACACCCATAAATCCCCTGAAAAACCCTTTTCCCTTAGTTGCAAGGATTGATTGACTGTGGCATAAAAAAGGGTTACCGTCCCCCAACCAGAGTAAACTCCATTAATGGCCAATGCCACGGGTCCCCAGCTGTAACTTACAGCTTTTTCCATGCTGCGGATATGTGGGTTGGGTTTTTTTGAGCCTGCCGTTTCGATTGCCAAAATATACTTTTTTGTTCAAGAAACCCCCAAGCTCAAAAATAGATGTAAAAAAAAATGGGCAAACTACCCTCAAAATGTAAGCAAAATTTAAACCAAATAAAAATTTTTTTTTGTTATCTATGTTACAATGAATCATAATCTCATACCAGTACCAGGGTGTGTAACCACTGGTTCACACTCCCTGAGCACAACCTTTGAACTGTGTTCCATATTTGTGTAACTCATATTAACAATTGCTATGATTAAGGGCAAAAATGCCTGAAACACGGAAACAAACGGCTCCACCTTTCCTGTCTCTGTGAACTTTTTAAACTATTTTTATATAAAAACAGTGATTTTTAGCTTGTTCATACTAATAATTATCCTTATGAGTGTTGAGCGATTGCGTTGGCTATCGGGGATCGATCGATAGTCGATAGTCGGCCGCAAATCGAAAGGTTTTTCGATGGGGAAGCATCAAATTAAAATGAGGGAAATTACCTTTAAAATTTCTATGGGAGAGAAAACAAATTAATTTTTACACCCAAAAAAGGTTTGGAGAACTAAAAATTAACATCCCACAACAGTCAAAATGGAAATCGGGTTTACATCTTAGGCAACACACTTACTTTTTAAAAAAAGTCCAAGAAAAAAAATCACGGGCCATTTACTACCCCTTTTCCTTTTTACCCCAGCCTAAACCCTTAAACCTGCATCACCCACAAATTAAAAAGGACAAAAAGGCATTTAATGATTTGAACCTTTCATTTTAAAGGGAACTGGACTTTGAATATCCCTGTCCTGGAACGCAGCATGAGCCCCCAAACCTGCTTTAACCCCCCCCATTTAAAAAGTCCCGGGAAAAAGGAGCCTTTTAAACCCACCATTTTAGTTTCAGGGCCCTTTGGGACTATACCTGTCCTGGGCCACAGCATGACCCCCAAAACCTGCATGACCCCCAAAATTTAAAAAGTGGGGGGAAAAAAAGGAGCTTTTCAACCCCCTTTTTTAATTTTAACGGACATTGACTATACCGCCCGGGGCCACGGGCATGAGCCCC
>JAODAL010016686.1:0-79928 GCA_025379985.1 Phyllomedusa bahiana | reverse complement strand
ATTCCCACGGTGAATGATAGTGCCAAAAATACCTTTTATTATACGAATACATTACAGATACGCGTTTTTTTTACTTTGCGCACTACCAGCTTTGTTCATTAGAGCCACCTTGCACTTAAATGTGAATACTGCAATTTTTTAGTCACCACAGGTGAATTGATAGGTGCCAAAAAATACCTTTTATTATCTGAATACATTCAGATACGTGTTTTTTTCACTTTGGCGCAGGCCAGCTTTGTTGATAGATCTACTTTGCAGTTAAATTTGAATACAGCAATTTTTGTAGTCACCACAGGTGAATTGATAGGTGCCAAAAATACCTTTTGTTATCCGAATACATTACAGATACGTGTTTTTTGCACTTTTGCCCAGTCCAGATTTGTTGATAGAGCTACCTTGCAGTTAAATTTGAATCCAGCAATTGTGTAGTTACCACTGGTGAATTGATAGGGGGCCAAAAAAATACCTTTTATTATCCGAATAATTACAGATACGTGTTTTTTGACTTTGCGCACTACAGCTTTGTTCATTGACGCAGCTTGCAGTAAATCTGAAAACAGCAATTTTATAGTACCACAGGTGAATTGAAAGGTCCCAAAAAATACTTGTATTATACCAAAAAATAACATATACGCTTTTTTTTTACTTTGGCGCACTACAGCTTTGTTCATTGACGCAGCTTGCACGTAAATCTTAAAACAGCAATTTTATAGTCACCACAGGTGAATTGAAAGGTGAAAAAAATACCGTGTTATTATAAGAAAACATAACAGATACTGTTTTTTGACTTTGGTGCCACTACAGCTTTGTTCATTGACGCAGCTTGCACGTAAATCTTAAAACAGCAATTTTATAGTCACCACAGTGAATTGAAAGGTGCAAAAAATACCGTGTATTATACGAAAACATAACAGATACGTGTTTTTTTCACTTTTGCCCAGTCCAGATTTGTTGATAGAGACACCTTGCAGTTAAATTTGAATCCAGCAATTTTGTTTTGATTAGAGGAATTTGAGAATAGCTGTGATTTGCCGTCTTTTAATAAGAGACTTTCCAAAACTCTTCCATACCTTCTCAATTTTAATATTTCTGAACATGGAGCGAAATGCAGGTGGTAAGCGAGCAAAGGGGGGGTAGCACATGGAGGTAGAGGTACGAGAGAAGGTGCTCCTTCCAGTGCTGGCAAAAACACGCATGCCAGCGGATCGTCAGTTGCAGGACCGTCAGGCCTGTCATCGCTGGGTCAGGGCCCTGTGAATCTCAGTAACGAACAGCGTCGCCAATCTGTCCTTCAGTGGTTAATGCAACCTGCATCCAGCAGTTTTACCTCCTCGTCCTCCCAGTCACGGTCACAAATGTCGTCATCAGCATCATCAGCATCCATCCAACATGAAGCAGCCCAAATGTCAACTCGTGTACCCACCACTGTGGATAATCCATTGTCTGAAGACCTCTTTGATGACAAAATGCGGTTGGGTCAGAAGGCATGTTAAAAGATCAAGAGGATGATTTAGTCTGCTCTGACGGCCAGTTACTGATGCCATCAGAGGCAAAAATCAGCAAAAATCCCGGGCGGTCGGCAACGCCTTGCAGGCCCTCTTGCTTGTAGCCCGCAGCTTCTGGATGCAGAAAGTCAGGACGACCAAGTCACCTCTGTTGATGATGATGATGATGACGACATTGCGGATCCATCGTGGTCTTTTCCACAGAATTTGCTTGCGAGCGCTTAATCAGTGGACGAGGAGGAAGACGATGGGGTAGTGTCAATACGGGTCCTGCCACAAAAAGGGAGAGGGCGGTCGCAGAAGTCTGCTGATATGATTCCGCCAGCCACGGTCAGCGCAAACCCCGCTCCTCGCTTATCGCCGTCAAAAAGGTCCAGGACCTCTCAAGCCTGGGCCTTCTTGGTCAAGCCTCTGATTCACCCAGCGATGTCATATGCCGCCTTTGCCGTAAACGCATAAGTAGAGGCAAGAACCTTAAGTGGTTAACCACCACCAACATGTCTAGTCACATGCAGCGAATGCATGAGTTGAAATGGAGACAACACTTGGCCAAAAAAGGCCAGACCGACGCCGGGCCTCCAACCACTGTCACACCCTCTGTCTCCGCCTCCTCCTCCTCCGCCACCACCAAGCGTTCCTCAGCTGCCCATGTCTCTCAGAGTCATGATCAGGGATCAGCCTCCGCTTCAGTCTCCACCGTCGCCCGAGTACCACCAGCACCACCAGAGACCCATCCTACCCCTTCTCCTTCCACCAGTTTGACGACCTGCACGCCGTACAGCGGCCAGTCTAGCAGCCAGCCTTCTGTCTTCCAGGTTTGGGAGCAGAAGAAACACTTTAACCCAAACCATCCCAAAGCCAAAAGCCTGAATGTCGGCATTGCCAGGCTTTTGGCCTTGGAAATGTTGCCTTTCCGTCTGGTGGACACAGATGGGTTCCGCCACGTCATGGCCCTTGCTTGACCCCAATACCAGATGCCGAGCA
Organism: Phyllomedusa bahiana; assembly: GCA_025379985.1. Classification (NCBI taxonomy): domain Eukaryota; kingdom Metazoa; phylum Chordata; class Amphibia; order Anura; family Hylidae; genus Phyllomedusa; species Phyllomedusa bahiana. The sequence continues at coordinate 77,439 of JAODAL010016686.1, read as the reverse complement.
GGCATTTCTTTGCCAGAAAAGCCGTCCCTGCCCTGGCCAGCCACGTGTCATCTAAAATTTCAAGCGCGTTGTCTGCATCTGTGGCTGGAAAAGTCCATCTGACCACCGACACATGGACTAGTAAGCACGGCCAAGGCCGCTATATCTCTGTGACAGCTCACTGGGTGAGCTGGGTGGATGTCTCTGGGGGTGACGGTGGCTCTCAGGCTCGGTGCACGCTCTTCAAAACTGCAGGGATGGTGCAGGGCTCTTTCCCCCAAGGTCCTCTGGTGGCATCACGTGCCCAGAGAAACCAAGCTGTTTGAAATTAATCTGCCTTGGAGACCGTCCCCACACAGGTCAGTAGCTGTGGACGGCTCTTCGCAACAGACCGAGCGCTGGCTGGTGAAAAGAACCTTGTGCCAGGCAAGGGGGTATGCGATAACGGGCGAAATCTACTGGCCGCCTTAAGATCGTTGGGCTGGAGCACTCCCTTGCCTGGCACTTTGTCATGAACCTTGTCATCCAGAAATTTCTAAAGACTAACCCGGTCTGGACTGCCTGCTGAGGAAGGCTCAAAGTCAAGTTCGCACTTCCCGCCGTTCGAAACCCTGCTTCGTCCCGCCTGACTGCGTTGCAGCATCAGCTCGGCCTCCCCGTCAACCGCCCTCATTGTTGCCCGTGGCAACACGCTGGAATTCCACCCTCCACATGCTCCAAGCGATTGTGGCAGCAGCGCAATGCCATTACGAAATACAAAGTGACACATGGCCTGACAAGAAAGCGGTGCGGACCTGGGGGTGTTGAGCCACCGAGAGGGGGGAGGCAGGTGAAAGAGCTCTGCACCATCCTTGCCAGTTTTTGAAGAAGCCACCAAAATGGTCAGTGTGGACAATGCCCTTGCCCAGCATGAGCATTGTGGTGATCTTAGTTCTGGAACGTTCGTTGGACACTCTGAAACAACAGGTCCCGCCAGCGACGGAGGAGGAGACGGACACAGATGCGGACACGGAGCCTTTCTCTCCGTCAAATCCATAAGGCCCGACAGTTTCACAATTTCATCGGTCTTCATTAGGCAGTGGTTCGGGGTCCAGAGCTAGTGCAAGGTGGCGCATCAGCTCTCAGGGTGCATCATCTCAGGCAAGTCAGGGCTGTGTTGAAGCTGTGCCCAGGCAGCGGAGGAGGAGGAGGAGGAGAGGAGGTATTCTAGACACCGATGTTACCGACGTCCCTGCCTTGGAAAGGGTTGGCGCGAATTTGAGGCAGAGGAGGAAGATGAGGAAGATCAGTTTGCTAGTGCCCCTCGACCCAGAGGCTTGGGAAATCAAGGCTCCATCTCTCACATGAGTGCTTGGATGCTCCATTTCCTCCAACATGACCTTGCATTAAGGCCATCAAAATGAACAACAGTTACTGGGGCCACCCTCCTGGACCCCGGTACAAAACCCAAAACTCAGCACTTTCCTTCCACCCACCCAAATAAGAGTAAAATGCAGGAAATGGAGACCTTGCTGATTGATCAACTGGAGACATCTGTTGCGTCTGCTTCACGTTTTTCAAATGTCACGGGGGGAACAGCGCCAGCGACGTGACAGCAGTAGAGGGGCCAAGTAGCCGTAGCAGCAGCAGCAGCGGGCAAGGGGGCAGAAGCCTAATGGTGACCTCTGCCAATTCTTTATTTACCACCTCACCAAACGCATGCAATGCAGGGCACACACACAACACCCAGAGACCACTTAAGATCATGGTGCCCCGACTATCTGCGTCTCACACCGATGTTTTTGTATGTGTTCCGGACCCAATAGACTTCTGGTATCCCAAATGGACAATGGCCCGAGCTGGCTCGCCCGCCATAGAGGGGTTGTCCTGCCCAGCAGCCAGCGTTTATATCTGAGCGGACCTTCCAGCACAGCCGGAGGAGTCATTACAGACAAACGCATCTGGCTTTCCACAGATAATGTGGATCGTTTGACTTTCATCAAGAGAATCAGGAAATGGATCTCTGATGATGTTGTGGCCCCAATTGCCGAGGTCACCGATTAGTTCTGGTCTACTTCACATTCCTCTCCAAACAAAAAATGGTCCTCTTAAAAACCCTTATTTTAAAATGATCATTTCTTACTGAAATTTTTTATTCTCAGTTCCCAACAGTTCATTTTGCTGGTTTTGCTGTGGGGGAGACTGTAAAAGACACCAAGGTTTCATGACAAAACCATATTCCATTACTCACTTCATCTTTAGAATTTTTCCGCATTGTCAATGGTGTTGGGGTCATGTTCCCAAACACAATTTTTAACAGTGGGCCTGAGAAGTCATATTTATAATTTTTGGGGTCATGTTGCTGTGAGATCAGCAAAAAATTAATGTCCTTTGGGAACAGAAATGTGGCATTTAAGGGGCATTTCTCCCTCACAATTTTAACAGTGGCTAAAAAGTCATATTATAATTATTTGGGTCATGCTGCTTTGAAATGCAGCAATACAAACAGGTCCTATTCTAAAAAATGTTGTTTCTAATAGACAATTTGTCTTCAAAATTTGTCAAAAGTGGCTCATGGGTCATGTTTTGAAATTTTGGGGGCATTTTGCTGTGACATGACTATACTACAGGTCCTTATAAAAAATGTTGTTTCTAACAGACATTTGTTCTTCACAATTGTCCAAAGTGGCTCAAGGGTCATGCTTTGAAATTTTGGAGGCATTTTGCTGTGACATGCAGCTATACTACAGGTCCTATTATAAAAAATGTTGTTTCTAACAGACATTTGTTCTTCACAATTGTCAAGAGTTGCTCAAGGGTGATGGTGCTGTCAGAAACAGGAATAGGTAGGACACTGTTAATGGACACATATTGCAAAATGACTTGTTTTTGCAAGATCTTTAACATAGCAAATCATCCCTGTTTTGAGACAACCCATTTAAAAATAATTAAAAAAAGAGAAACAAGAACATGGTGGGGTTCCATCCTATTTTAAAAATGTGTTTTTCTAGAATTAACTACTAAAAAAAATTGCATGTACAAAATAGCTGTTAAAAAAATTCCTCTAATGTACAAGGAGGTACAGGAAAACCTGTCCAGATGTAGGTTATTCAGAGGGCATGGAGTATGGAGCACGGGCAGAGAACAAAGTACAAACCTTCCTCCAGCACGTTGAGTAAAATGAAAGGGAAAAAAATGCCAAGGGAAAAAAGGGACCTGGGTGTCACAGGGGCGTTAACCACCAGTATTTCCCCAAATTGAAGCTCAATTGGTCTGCACTCATACGGAGGGGCAAGCGCTACCCAGGTCTTGACTGTGTACTGAGGAAGGCTGGAGTTCTCACACTTCCGCTTCCGCACCCCTGCTTCAGCACGACAGTTTTCGTTGCTGCATCATCAGGCATTTTAAAACCTGTGTTTTTAATAGATGACGGACGCCAGCCTGGCCTCAACCGCACCCACCCTTTTAAATCCGGCCCTGGGTCATGCTGTGGCACAGGACAGGTAAATCAATGTTCCAGTTCAACTAAAATGGTGGTTGAAAGACTCCTTTTTCCGGCACTTTTTAAATCTGTGGGTCAGACAGGTTTTAAGGGTCATGCTGCGGTCCCAGGACAGGGTTTGTCAATGTTCCATTCAACTAAAATGTGTTGAAAATTCCTTTTTCCGGCACTTTTTTAATCTGGGAGTCAGACAGGTTTAATGGTCCCCTACTGCGGTCCAGGACAGTTCTAGTCCATGTCCAGTTCAACTAAAATGGGTGGTTGAAAGAATCCTTTTCCGGCACTTTTAATCTGTGGGTCAGACAGGTTTTTAAAGGTCCATGCTGCGGTCCAGGACAGGGTTTGTCCATGTCCAGTTCAACTAATATGGTGGTTCAAAGACTAAATTTCTTCCGGGAAATTTTTAATCTGTGGGTCATGCAGGTTTTTAGGGTCATGCTGCGCTCCAGGGCAGGGATAATTTAATGTACAGTTCAAGTAAAATGATGGTTCAAATAATACTGCCTTCTGGCACTTTTTAATTTGAGGGTGATGCAGGTTTAAGGGTCATGCTGTGGTACAAGACAGGGATAGTGAATGGTGTGTGACTTTTTTTCTGTGGCTTTTATAGCCTAAGTGTTGTGCCTAAGATGTAGCACGTATCCATTTGACTGTTGTGGCTGTTAATTCCAGCTTCTCCAGCCCTGTTTGGGTGTAAGAATGAAGGTGTTGTTGCTCTCCCATAGACTTCAATGGTCATCGGAGATGATCGACTATCGACTGTCGAAAAACCTTAACGATGGTGGCCGACTATCGACTATCGCCCGATGTCGATAGCCAACATAATTACTCAACACTACTCTTAACATCTAAATTAGGGGTGCACAACATGCGGCCTTGGGGCCACATGCAGCCCCAGTAACCCTCTGTGCAGCCCCTAGCCATCATGACATAAACATCATTAGTCTCTGTCCTCATACTTCAGATAATTATAATATAATTATATATTTTTGACACCTGCATTCAACTAATGGCACTGTTATAGTAGGCACTTTGTGTCAGGGACTGTTATGGTGGGCACTGTATGACTGGCACTATTATGGTGGTCACTGTATGACTGGCACTGTTATTGTGGCCACTGTATGGCTGACACTATAGGGCTGTATGTGCTATTTTAAGCAACTTAAAGGAGCATTCCAGAAAAGAACTGTGTTTGTATTATTTCTGGATTTTTCCTTAGATTTTTTCCAAATCTACAAGATATACAATAAAAATGTCTGACAGATTTGAGACTCCAAAGAGGAGGAGATGTTGGTAATGAGGCTACATATGTGTGTTTTTCTTGCTAGTTATAGTTGTGAAACAGCCACTTCTGTAACCACAAAAAACTACAGTGGGCGCCTAATATCCTCTTTCTGTAGAACTGATTCTTATCTCTTGCAGTCCATAAAGTGGAACCAAGATTTCTCAGCCATTTTGGGTATTTGCAATTGAAGTGCCATGAAGGTCTCAGATGGGGAATACCCTTTAAGATTTACTGCAGCCCCTGGGAGAAGAACAATATGACAATGTGTCCCTTGAACCAAAAAAATGTTGTGCACCCTTGATCTATATTAATCAGGAACATAGAGTCATAGTTGGCAAAGCCCCTCTGCTACATAGGAAGACTTCAGGACTATAGATGACACATGTAAAGGGGCAGTACTCTGTTACAGATTTTGCACTAGGGCCCAAGAGCTTCAGCTCCTGTAAACAACTGATTTTCTCATTCCAAAATGTTTACTCTTTAGCACATACACTACTCCAAAAAAGTATATTTGGCTTCTGAGTGAAATTCATGGAAAACATAAAAATGTCACACTAAGATAATATTTTATCCTGAATGTCTGCCATTTAAGTCATAGCATGCAATGCTGATTTTTTCAAACAATTTAATAAAACAAAGACCAACCATCAAAAAATTCAATGTTTCAGTAGTGTTATGAGTTTCTATATGGTGACTCAGCTGACACTGATGGTTCAGGTATGGGAAAAAGTGCAGGCCACCCCATTTGAGGAAAACCAATCTCCAACAGCTGTTCCCTAATGATACAACCTCAATGAGCTTGAGCATTGACATCCATGAAGATGAAATTAGCCCTGTTTTGTTCATGCAGAGGCACAATGACTTGATTAATTATGTGATTCAAGGTAGAGGCTTGTCACTGTACCATTCACAAAGCATAGGGCAGTTCTTTATTGACTAGACATACCTGCTCACACTGTAACACCACCACCATAGGCTCGTCTGATGCAAAGTGCTCTACTTGTCATCTCCAGCATCATTGACAGCCATAAGTTTTGCTCAAAGTGAATTGACTTTTGTCACTGAACAGCATTGAGGACCACTGGTCCCTTGTCTAGCGTAGACGCTCCCTGGTTCATGCAAGAAGATGAGGCCTGTGCCTGGTGTACCTTTGCCAGTCACCTAGCACACAGACCACACTGATGTTAATGGTTGCGAATGGTCTGACATGACACTTGGTTGCCTCTCACCTCACTTAAATGTGCTTGGAGTTGTGTGGCATTCATCATCCGGTTCTGCAGGGGGTTGTTTACAATGAATTCGTCTTCAGTGATGGAGCCAAAGGACATTCACTTCTTTGCCTTTTTGTGACTCTTCCAGTCTCTGTGTATCTCTGTTGCAACCGGCTGATGACACTCTTTGACACTCTAATCTCAGTGCCCACTTCCGTCTGAGAGAATCCTGCTTGAAACCTCCCAATAGCAAGGTACTGTTGATCAATTTAAGGTGTAGTCTTGGTATCATGATGTCAAAATGTGAAAAGCATGATGGGGAGGACTGTTTAAATCCCAATTCAAATTGATACTCTAAATTTATTGGGTGATTTAGGGATCAAACACCTGATGGGAATTTTACCATTAATCTCCTTGTTAGAGATCAGCAAATTGTGCAAGAAGTACTGAAACATTGAATAGTTGGGCATTCTATAGTTAAGAGATGATCTAATTTAGATCATTTTATTTAAACATATCTGTCTACCATATAGGGATACATTTGCATACAATTGTATCCTTTGTTTAATAAAAAAAAGTGTACGTTTTTAGTCAAAAGTCTGTTCTAGTCTAAAGTTTTGTGATTTGAATAGAATAATATAGGCATTAAATGCATTCAAATGTTTACAATTACTTATGCATACATCGCTCATTGACTTCAATACAAAAAAAAAAAAAGGATGCTAGCTCATATATTTTTTGTCCGGGACACAAAAACATAATAGTCTACGTTTTCTAAACCAAAAAAAAAACAGTATATGGACATAAACTAATTTGAACAAATACATAAGGATGCTCTTTTGACTTCACGTTTCACCATTATAGTCTATGGATATGTCAAGCGATACGTCCTAGTACTGTTTTTGGGTATCAAATATATATGTTTGGTGTAAGCAATAAACGTTGTGTGAACCAGCCCTAAGTCTACTTTAAAGTTCATCACAATCTTAATTGTTATCATTTTAACCATAAATCACATATTTTATAAAGTCTTATATGATAACTGTGAATCAACCTATAACAAACAGATTTAGTAGCAATTTTTGTCTAGAAATTAAGTTTAAAATACATTTGGACCTTTGGGCTTATAACTTGCAAGAATATGGAACTATTTGAGGAGCCTCTAGTATTCTGGTGGGCCAATTTGACCCTGTAAGTAGGAATAATAGATCCACAAATAGGGCTATTTTACAAAGACAAGTTTTACTTTTATTGATAGTATATTATACTATGAAATGCCTCTACTAATAGTTAAACGTAAGTCTTACTTTTAGTCTCTTTAAATAAAGAAAAAACTCTTTGTGTCACAATAACCTTCAACTATATCTTCTCTAAGCTGAGTTAATGGTTTCAGATGGTTACCAAAAATCCATTGGGAAAAAACAAGCAAAACAGAATTAGTTTACTTATAATTAGCTTCTTCATTGTGGTTGGATCCAAATAAAATATTTGATACAGTAAAGTAAACATTCACAAGAAGAGTTGGTTTTCTGAATACTAATGAGCCCTTTACAGAGGGAATACAATCATTTAAAAATCATTTAAAGGTGCAACACCAGTTACACTGCTCTTGTTAGGCTGTGAATATGATTCACCAGAGAACAGTTTGCTAATGATTTGCACTTGCCATGCTCTTTTGTTTGGCACTTGTAATAGAGTGACTTTCTAGAACAGGCACAAATGATACTTAATTTATCATTTGATTACTTGTTTCCAAGAATATCTCGCTTCACTGTTTTTTCTGTTATTATACATCTCTTCCAGCTTCCGTTAGGACTTTTCCTTTCAATAAAAATGTGTTAATGATTCTTCTTTGATTACCAGAAGACATGTTAAGGGTCTCTCACTCCGAAAACCTGTACTTTAATGAAAATGTTCCTGACATTCACTGAATCACAGAATCTATTAAATGTTGTGCAGGTTTTTCTGTTTCTGTGAATACCTAATACACTACTTGGTATTTTAGTTCAACTGTACAATCTGCACTCTTTAGCTTGAAAATAGCAATGTTTACTTTTAAAAGGCTTGTCCATTTTGCTTTTTGTTTTATTAGATGGGTACTATAATCACAATCTGATCACTGAATTTTCTGTGACCCCTAGTGTTAAGCAGTTATTTGTTTGGGAACCTTGCAGCAAGTGCAACATGTATGAATGGGGTTGTTACTTTTTTATGCGTGCTTTGAGCCCTGTCCTATAGATGTATAAACCATTGTACGACAAAACTTGACATAATCTGCTTCAGGCGCAACACTTTTAAATGCGTCAAAGATGTGAGAGTGTGTCACACCAAAATCTTACAAATCCATACCAGTTTCAAAGTTTCATGGCTGAGACTACTTTTGGCGTAGAACGAGAGACATTTATAAAGTGCTGTGAGACACTTTCATGCATACTGTCAGATTTTACACTATTAAAAACAAATTTATAACTGGTGAGTTGGTGCCAGGTCCATACTGTACATGTACCCTCCAAGTGTTTGATTTCCATGTAGTGCCACCACAGGGGAATTGTGGAATGACACAGGATGTAAGGGACCGGTCAGGGGCGCACGAGCAGACACAAACAGCGTGAGACCCTGACACTGGTCCCAACCCCTGTCCCTGCCTTTTGGGGTGCCCGACTCCTTAAAAGGTCGGCCCCAACCTGAAGACTGAGATCTATATTAACTAAGTGCAGACACAGGAGATAGACAAATGAACATGGAACACAATAAGGGAGAGTAAGGCAGGCAAGGTCAGCAACAATCAGGAGATGTGGTACCAAATCGGGAGACGATAAACGTAAGCCAAGGCCAAAAGTCAGGTAACAGTAAACAGCAAGAAGAATAAGGCTAGCTACAGGCAACAAACAGACCAGTATAGCAGGCAAAGATGACAGGAAGCTGAATCCTTTTATAGTGAACAGGAGAAGGCAGAACAGAGGTGATAGGTGAAAGAACACAAGACCAGATATGAACAGAAGACTGTCAATCAAAAGGAAGAACAGATGAACACACGGAGTGCTGGAGGATTCCTGGCCATAGGCATTGGCCAGGAATCAATTAAGCAAGCAGAGAAAGAGAACACTATTCACACTGCTGAATACAAATACAAGCATCAGGTAAGAAACCAGGGTGCGTGGCCAGCGACCAGAGCTCAAAGCTGGCGGTCTGTCGGGCATGATCATGACACAGGACAAGTTCAATGTAACATACATAAGTATAGACTCAAATAATATTAGTGAAAAGAAAAATATATAAAGGTAGTAAGACACATACCCCTAGAAAGTGATAACAATAAATACACGTATATTTTTCAAACTGATATATACAAAAGTAAGTAACAAATCAACAATAGAAGAATAAAAGGGAAACACCGACCAACAGCACACTGAAACAGCCAGCGCGCATTGGGATTTGCTCCCAATGGCATGTTCAGACCCACACATTATTCATTTAATTATGATTTTTTTACTTTTCTCAATAAAAGATATTTTTTTTATGTAAACAATATTTTTGTGTGTGACCTTTTTTATTGTCCCTGATTTTTTTAAAAAAATTATTCTTTTTCTGGAGTTTATTATAAAATTAAAAATAATAAAAAATATATTAAAATAATTTAATTTTTTATATATTATAAAAAAATTTTATAATTATATATATTTTTTATATAATTATAAAATATATATATATATAATTATATAAATATATATATATTTTATATATTATATAATATATTTTAATTGTGGGGGTTTGGTGGTTTTTAAATCCAAAAAGTGACCGAAGGATGTTCATTATACATAAGGGCCATCTCTAAATAGATTTTCCAATTTATAGATAAATACTTTGATTTAAAATTTGAAGGTATTAATGGTCTCTTTCTGTGATTTTCCTCGGGGGTAATCAACTATTTTATTACTTTAATATTGCTAGAGTTACCAATTACAGGGGAAAATAAAATAGAAAAAAAGAAATTCTTCAATTTTTGACACCTGGGTCACCTTTTAAGGAAGAGAGATGAGTGAACCCCTTTAATGAAATTTCATTTCTATTACTGGGTTAAAGAGGAGGCAAGCATTAACATTTATGCATCATTTTTCAAGTTCCCATATTGTTCCAGACCCTTTGTACGTTGCTGAAATGCATCACAGAAGGATTTAACATATTTAAAAGGGCATTGTATTTTAATTTGAGGTTCCCAATGCAATGTGATTCCTTATTTACCTGTGATTTAAGCTCATGTGCATATTTAATGTCTTTGTGTAAGCAATTTTCCCAATTTTTGGGCCCAGTTTTTTTAGTTTTACCCAAAAATTTTTTCTTTTAAGGTTTGGGACTTTTAAAGGCAAGGACGAACGAGGGTTTTAAAAATGGGTTTTGGCTAGGGGAATTTTTGTGGCATATTTCCTTCAGGGATTAAAATTTCTTTTTGAGTTTAAACTCTACCAAAGCCCGGGGAGAAATTTGGATAAAAGGCTATGGAAAACAGCCCAATAACCCAAAATAAAAACCCTAGGTGGGGAAGCCAAAGCCCTCTCAAATTTTAAAGCAGGCCTACCCCAAACAAAAATGCCCCCGCGGGGCCCCTTAAAAAAGGGAAACCAAAAAATTTTCGGCCCCTGATATTTTTGAACTGCAAACACTTTGGGGCTTGTGTTTGGCCCCCCCAAAAAATTTTTTGCCTTTTTGGGGCCCCATCACCAGCCTGTTTTGGGGCATTCTCAAGTGGTCCAAGGGTTTTCCCAAAATTTGGTTTCGATAAAATTGGGGGGAATTTCGCGGGAAAGTTTTTGACCCTCACTTTCCTGCCAATTGGGGCAATTTATTTTAATGAGAAGGAAAAATTTGGTGTTTTTCTTTTTGAATGTTTTCTTTGTAAAAGGGGCCTGCCAAAAATCTCTAAAAATTTATTTAAAATTAAATTTTGGAAAAGAAAATTTTAAAGCCCTTCCTCATAAAAAGGTTTCCCACCTACAAGCTACCCAAAACACTTAGTTGGGGGTTTAAATTTTTTCTTTAAAAACAACTTCTTTGGGAAAAACGGGAAAACGTTGTTAAAGCACCCCTTTTCCTTTTTCAAAATTGGGAATAAAGAAAATTTCAGCAAAATATTATTCTCAGTGAAATGTCTGCAAAGTTACAAAGTTTTTGCTCACGTCTGTTTGGCAGCCACTATTTTTTTTCCGTTGTATTTTTCCCTTTTTTTTAAAAGGATTTTCATGTTATTTCTGTTTTTAAAGATCATAAAAAAAAGCGAAAAAAAAGAAATAAAAAAAAGTTAAAGATCATTTTCCCTGTAGTTTTGAATTGTGGTGCGTTACCTGTTGAGCTTATTTTTGGTACATATAAATATAAATGAATACAATATATAAAAATTTGCCCAAGATAAGCGGGTTGAAAAGGGGGCTTTTCTTTAATTTAAATCACTAAACAAGAAGTTTAAGGGGGGTTTTTTTAAGGGCCTAAAATTTGCAGGAGGGTTTCTCTTTTAAGCAGATTTTTTTTAAAAGGGGCCCATGGCCCCAATATAACTTAGCCCTTTACTTCTTTCCATTAATATTCATACAGCAAAATCCATCTTTCGAAACCCTTTAAAGGGTTCATTGCAAATTTTTATTTTTAATTTTATTAGAAAAGCCAAGGGGCCGTGGGGGAATGGCTGATATGTCTCACCGAGATGCCTTGGCCCGGGTTTTTTTTTAAAAAGCCATGTAGTTCTGGTGTCAGCGGGCTTTTTTGGCCACGGGAACACTTTAAATCCCATTACTTTTAAGCATAAATTCTATGCATTTAAATTCTGGAACTTTTTTAAGGGAGTACCCAAAAAGGGGCTGGGTAGGTTTGGTATTCCCATTGGTTAAAGGGTTTTCCCGGGCCGGGATTTTTTGGGGAAAACTATGAAAGCCTGGCAGGTCGGGTGAGTAGGGGGGGTCTTTTTTGGTCAAAATTTTGTTGACAATGTGTGAGCTGCTCCAGAAATCTATCGCAATCACCACATTCCCTGACCTTTGGGGGGGAAAAAAATTTATGCAAGAAGTAGTTATAAAACACGGACTGTGTTATTGTTATTTTTTGGGTTTTTTTTTATATATAAAAATATAGGAAAATAAAAAGAATAAAAGGGAAAATGTTTTGAAAAATTTTCTTATTAATATATAGAGAGAAACCTTTGTTTGCAGTTACAGAGGTCAGGCATTTCCTTCATTCTTAAACCAAATTTGCCCACACTCCCAGCACGTTTTTCCCCCTTACTCCTTTCAGATTTTCCCTCCGATCTTTGGGTTCCGGGACTGTTGCTGGGCTAAATTGAATTCAGCTCCCCCAAAGTTTTTCAGTTGGGTTCGGGTTCTGGAGACGTCTAACCCTCCGGGACCTAGAAATGGGCCTTTTCCATCCCCCCATGATTTTTTTTTTTACAAATTTTCCTGCCCCAGGAAGTTAGAATATCCGTAAACTTTGTACCCCTTTGCTTGGGGAAAATACTAAAGGGGGACTCAATTTTTTTGTAAAAAAAAAAAATTTTTTTAATATTCTAAAATAATATAAGTATTTTATTTATTTATAACAACCCCGGCCCTTTTTTATTTATTGGTTACCCCTTTGCCCAAAATTTCTCGTTAACATTTAAATTTTTTTTAAATCACCCAAAATAAACATGGCGGCAACTCAGTGCATTTAGGCATGTAGACATGGTCAAGACAATCTCCTGCTTTAAAAACCGGGAGCATCAGTAAGGGGGAAAGGGAAAGGGTTTTGATTTGAGGCCTTTGAACGGGGCATGGTTTTTGTGGTTCGGGAAGGGGGCTGGCCCTGAGTTTTTCAGAAATTTCTGTTTTCTCCGGGGGGTTTTTTTTTTAAACCCCAAAACCCAAACTTTTGGGTTTACGGGAAAAAAGGTCCAAAAAGAAAAAAATCCGGGGTGAGCCGGGGCAAAGTTTCCTGGGGGTTGGGGGGGGGGGGGGGGGGGGGGAAACCGGGGAAAAAGGGGCCCTTTTTGGGGAATCCCGGAAAAAAGAGGGGTTAAAGGGGGAGCAAAAATGGGGGCCCAGCCCGGGTTCGAGCTAATAAAAAGGCCCCAGTGACTCAATTGCCCCCCGTTAAAACCCAAAGGGTGGGCCCAAAAGGCATCTTTTGGAACGCACATTTAGGGGAAAATTTTTGGGGGCAAAAATGGGCTACAGCAGCAAAAAGACCCCCAACCGGGTTTTGCCACCCCCCTTTTCCCAGCAAAGGGAAACGGGAAACTGAGGCCCCAATTTTTTGCCCAACCCTTATCAAAATTTTGGGGGCAGTAGAAGATTAAAAAAAAACGTTCCCTGGTTGTTGGAGTCCCCGATTTTTCCGAGGGGGGGGGGGGACATTGGGTATGGAAAGGGTCGGGAATTTTTGGGGGCCAAAAACATGAAAGAAAGGATCCACCTGCCTTTTTATCAAGGGTTTTCCAGGTGGGTGGTGGGGGTTGGTCATGGGGGGGTGGGGGAAATATTTTCTTTGGCCTTTTTTTCCCCCCTTGGGTTTCCCAAAATTTGACTTCGTTGCAACACCTTTTTAAAAATCTATGCCCGAAGAATTGGGGCCTTTCTGGGGAAAAAAGGGGGTCCCAACCCGTTACTGGGCATGGTGTAAAAATAAAGTGGCCGGTGAGTGTATTTTATTTAAAAATTATATTTATAAAAAATTTTATATACTTTTTATATATATTAACACCCCTTTAAAATCATCCCCCTTTTTGCCATCTTGCAAAAATAAAATAAAAAAGAAAGTTATACATAGTTGGTATCACTGCATCTGAAAAATTATGCACCCGTATAACATATTTATTCCGGTAAGCCCCCCACGTAGAATAAAAAGTTCCCAAACGCCAAAGCCGGTGTTTTTTTGGGTTTCATTTTCGGCCCCCAAAAATTGAAAAAAATTTTCACATCACAAAAGCCCACACTATACAAAAAGGTACAAAAAAAAAAAAACATTTCAGCAGGGTAAAAAATCCCCCACATTCAGGTCTTTTGTTTAGAAAGGTGCAAAAAGTTTTTTGGGTCACAGGCAGAAAGGATTTTTTTTTAAAGGTTTATAAAATAAAAACAAACCCCAACCCCTTTGGGGTTTTTCCCAAGAATCTTTATAAACCTACGAATACAAATACAGAGAAACTTTCTTTTTAAACGGGAGATTTAGCGCTGTAAAAGAAAAAGTTTTCCCTTTTTTCATAATTGCCCCCCACTTTTTTGCAGTTTTGCATTTTTCCCAAACTATTTTTCTATAGTATGGTGAATAAATATTGAAAGGGAGGAGTGGACCCGCGGGGCCAACGCAAGCAAATGTTTTGCAAAGGGCCCGCCGGGGAAACCCGGAAAATTTTAAGTACCCCCCGGTTTTTCCCCAGAGCCCCCGCAAAGCGGGATGGGAACTTGTTTGCGGCTTTGGGCTCCAGGTCGTTACCCCTGACGTGATTTGCTTCCCGTTTGGCGGCCCCGGGGAAACAGGTGGTAACAAAAACTTTAATCCGGGGGTCATAGTTGGGGCCCGGGCAGAAGCAGGGGGCGGCAGGGGTTGTATTTAAAGAGACGGGCAGAGGGTCAGGGCGGGGCGGCAAACAGGAAAGGTCGGGGGAAAACGTGAGCTTTCGGACTGGAAACCACAGGTAACCCCGAAAAAACCCAAAAAATCTCTAACGAACCAAAAAACACACCAACGGGACTGGCGGGGAAGTTTTTGGGGGGATCCCTTTTAAATAAAAACCCCAGGCCGGGAAAATGGGGCCCTTTTTAAACCGGGACGCGGGCCCCTTTTTTAAATTTTAGAAAGTCTTGGGTAAAAAGCCCCTAGAAGCAGCGGCCACGCGAAAGGGGGCCGGTAGCGGCTTTTTCACAGGAGCGCACAGGTATGGTACCGGTGCGGGAAAGGGGGACAGCGGGGGAAAGGGGGCCCCGGGGGCCGGGCCTGCGGGCGCCATCCCCGCAAGAAGGGTGACGGCCCGGGGGGGGGCAGCGGGGGCCCGCGCCCCCCCGGACGGGTACCCCCCTTATCTCCCCCCTTCTTTTTTGGGAAACCCCAAGAGGGGAAAGGGTTCGGGGCGACAGGGGCCCCCGGGTTCCAACAAACCGTTCCCCGGGACCGAACTCCTTCCATTCTTTGGGAAAGAACCCGCCCCTTCCCCCTAAACTGTCTTCTGGCCCCCACCTCCTTGACCTAAAGATTTTTGTCAAGTTGGCCCGAAAGACGAACTCCCCCCGGGGAGAAGTGATTCAGAAACCCCCGGGTTTTAAGGAAAAAGGGGGCCCATGGAACGTTCGGGATGCGCAGGGTAGGAGGCAATGGGAAAGCTTGTGGGGACCCCGGATTAAAGTCGTTCCCAGTCCCTAAAAGGGGCCCCACTTTAATTTATCCCCTAACTTATAAAAAGGGCAGTTTTTAAACCCAAATATATTTGGGGGAAACCCAAAACCCCTTTATCGCCCACCTCAAAAGGGGGGGGGGCCCTTTCGGTTACTGAAAACCTAAAGCTTTGGGGGGGGGGGGGGGGCGAGCAAACCCCGTAGCAGGGCCCCGTTCGCTTTAAGCTCCCGAAAACCCTTTTAAATGCCCCTTTATTTGGGCTTTTCCAAACCCGGGGACTTCCCAGACCGGGGGGGCCGGGGGAGAGGCGGGCGGGGAGGGAACCCCAAAACCGAAAAAAGGGGGAGGCCCCCCAAGCAGACCCCAAAACCCTAAAGATTTTAAAAGAAAACTTTGCCCGGGGAAAAAAGGTCAGCCCTTTTAACTCGAGGTCGGACCCCAAAAATGCCTCAGGTGGTGAAAAAAACACCGGGTTTTTAACCCCCCCCAACCCTTTTTCCCCATTAGTCTGGGGGGTATTTTTTGGGAAGAGAAGTCTAACGGGACCTGCAATTTGACCCACACAAAGCCCCCCAAATTTTTTTTGGGAAATTTAAATTGGACCCCCTATTGAGACAATATGAAAAGGGAGCCCGTGCAGACGGAAAACCCTTTGACAGAAAAAAAGTTGGGCCATTTGGGGGGGGCAAAAGGGAAAAACCCGGGCTTTTGGGAAAAAGGGGGCCCATTTTGTAAAAAGGGTTCTTTCAAACCCAAATGACCTTTTTTTTCCAAAGATGAGGCCGGGAGATCAGAAATTTGAAGTCCATGGTAAAAGGGGTTCCAAGGTTTTTCCGACCCCGGGAGGGGCTGAAAAGGGCCCCCGGGGGTTTTGGGGCCCGAAAACCCTTTAATTATGGCACGGGAGGTGCAGGCTGGGAACGAATTTCCCTCATGTCCGAGCAAGGGAGAAGGCCCTTCCAGTAAAAATCGGGGGGACCAATTGAAGGGGACCTAGGGACCCCGGGGTCCCCAAGCCTTTTTGAAAAGGGGTGCCCCCACTTCAGGATTCTAGGGCGCAAGGCAGGTCGCACAATGTCCCCCGGGGGGGTAGGTGCTGGGGGGTTTCCAGGGGGCAGCCGGAGAGTCCCTCGGGGGGAAACCCATTTGTGGGGGGGGAGGCTAAAACCCAACCGAATCCGGGGAAAGGGAATAGCGCATCAGCCTGGGGTTTTTTCTCGGGGGGGACAAAAAATGAAAGGGGAAAGTAAAAAAGGGCAAAGAATAAAGCCCACCTGGTTGCCGGGGGTTCAGGTGTTGACCCGACTGAAGGTACAGAAGGTTCTTTTGGTCTTTGAAAATGTCAAGAGGGTGGTGAGCCCCCTCCAGCAAAAGCCCGCCCATTCTTAAAGAGCCAGCTTTATGGCCCAGTAATTTCCCGATCACCTTTGGAAATAATTCTTCGCCAGGGAGAATGTCTTGGAAAAAAACCACAGGTCCCGGGTTTACCGGGGAGGATCTCTTAGGGGGAAACAGAAAACCAGGGGCCAAAGAAGAAGCTTCCACTTCCAGAAAAAACCCGGACGTTAGGGTCGGGGCCCAAAAGACGGGAAACCGGAGCCGAAGCAAATGCCGCTTTGACCCGGGTTTTAAAGGGCTTTTGGCCCTGGGGGCCAGGTTTTTGGGGGATTGGGCATTTTTTTCCCCTAGCAGGGCCCCCAAGGGGACCAAAAGTGGGGGTCTGGGGGGGGGTTTATTGGGTAGAGTGGGGGGGGAAAAATCCCTTTTAAAAATTTTGGCAAATCCCAAAAAAACTTTTTGAATTGGGAACCCAAAGGGCCCCACCCGGTTGGGGGGCCACTGCAAAAAACCGCGGAGGGGTTTGAGGGACCCATCCAAAACCCCCCTTATCTGGACGATGACCCTAAAAAGGTAAAGCGGAAACGAATCAAAGGGGCACTTTTGGGGTTTAGCAAAGCGCTGAGGGAGGTGGGGGATTCGCCTGAGGACCTGGGGGGCTTTGTGGGAAAAGCCCTCGAAACGGGGGAGGAGGATGAAAATTCGTCCCAAGAAACGATTACACAGACATAGAGTAGGTCCCGAAAGACTCATTAAAAAAGGGTTCTGAAATACTCCCGGGGTTTTTGGCGGGAGACCAAAAGGGCAAAACCAAAATACCCCGAAAATGGCGCCCGGGTTTAAAAAGGGGTTTTTTCCATTTCTCTGCTCTTCCCTAATGCGGTTTAAAATTTTGTTTTTTTTGGGCCCCCGCGTAGATCCAGTTTAGAAAAAAATTTTCCCCCCCCACCCCGGGGGTTTAAAAGGGGATTTTTCGGAATCAAGGGCAACCGGTAGCGTTTTTTTTTTTGGAATTTTTTAAAAAGCCCCGATAGCATGCAGGGTCGGGGGGCCCCGTCTTTTTTCCCCAAAGAAGAAAAACCGACCCCACCCCGGGACGGGGATTTTACGGATAGTTCCTTTGCGGGGTTCCCCTTTGATGTACCAACCATCGCCTTACTCCCGGGACGGAGAAGGGAAAACCCCGGGCCCCTCTGGGAGGGGGGATACAGCCAGGTTTGCAGGTCAAGGGGTAAATTCAAAAAAGGCCCGGGGGTGGGGGAAAAGCTTTTTCAGCCTGACTCCCCGAAAAGAAAATTGGGCAAAGAAGCCCCCATTTTGGCGTTTGGTAGATTTGGAGGAGGTTTTGGCAGACCTCCGGGAGTTGACTTAAAGGGAGCGGGGGTTGGGCTTAAAACCGGGCAACGAGAGAGACCAGGGGAAACCCCCCCAACGCATGACTTCACCTGGCTCCAACCCAAAAGTCGGGGTATTGGATCTGTACCCAAGGAAGGCCCCCCAAAAAGGGATCCCGAGGAGGTTTCGAGGCAGGACAAAAAATTTTGGGAAACCTTTTTCCCTTGTGGGGGCCCCCAATTTTTCTCAAGAAGGGGGGGGCCCCGATAGGAAAAGCGGGTTTCATTTCCTTTAAAGGGAAAACGCCACTGTCCGAGGAGACGAAAAAGGGTTTTCCCTGAAACAGGGTCACGGGAAGACAAACCTGGTCAAAGTTCGGGGCTTATAAAGTTTCCTGCTGACCCCTGAATCAATAAAAGGCGGTGGCCTGAAAAAGGGGTTTCCGGAAAAAGAAGCCCCAAAAATATACGGCCTTTGGTCAGATGGGGGGAGGGGGCCCGGTTTTGGAAAACCTTAGGGTTCCCTTTCTCCTACGAGCCCGGGGGCCCGGAAGTTTCCCGGGCGCGGGGGAAACCGCCCCCAAATTTGGAAAGGGGGCCAAGAACCGCCCAATAAAAAACAGACCCTGTTTAGACGACGCTGAGAAAATTTCCCCCCTTGGGAAAGGGGGGGCCTCTCGCCCTTTTGAAAAGGGTTTCCCTCTTCAGAGGCTTTGAAGGAGGAAGGTGACCGCGGGAACGTTTGACCAAGGGGGGGGGAAAAAATTTTCATGGACGGAGGGTTTCCCCGGGTTTTTTAGGCGGGCTCGGGGTCTTCCTTTTGGCCAGCGAATTTTCCACTCGGGTGGCCAAATGGATTAGGTCATCCAAGGCACTGTTTAAATCCCGAGTGGCGAGCTCGCCTTAAATTCGCCCCGAGAGGCCTAGCCAAATGTCCCCCCAAACCCCTTCGTTGTTCCCGTCCAGCCCGAAGCAAAGTGCGAAACTGCACCGAAAACTGAACCCACTGGGGGTGTTTGCCCGATGTAGCCGGAGCAGCCTGCGGCAGCCCAAAAAAGTACGGCCCTGGTTCCCCCGAAGACGGTGCGGAATCCCCCGAGGGAAAATTTGGAGGTTCCCCGGGCAGAGGATCCCCTCACCCATAGTGGCGTAGCCCCAAACCCAGGGTTCTCCAACAAAAGGGTCTTTTATGAAGGCCACCTTGGCTCGCTCGTATTTAATTGGGGGCCCCATCATTTTTTTCGAATTGGGTTGAGCATGGCTTTTTGAACCCAGGCACTTCTTGGGGGGCTCCATTTGTAACGTGAAGGGAGTGGCAGTTTCAGAGAAAGGGTCCAAAAAAAAAGCCCAAGCCCGGAAAAGCAATGGAAAGCCACAGCAAAAGGGGTGCAGGTTGGGAGAGGCCCGCAGCCGGTGGAAAGGGAGACGAGTCCCAGGTTCTGCATCTTTGGGCCGCAAATGGGGATTTCGTTTTACCCCTGCTGGGCGCAGCTGTAGTGATGTCCCCGGGGATCAGGCAGAGGTACCCTGGCGGAATCCATTGGGCCCGTCCCGTACTTTGGGAAAAGGGGGGAGTGGATCCCCTTTGGGTTTAAGCAAGCGATGATAGCTAAGCCACCCAAAGGGGTCGGAATTTTAAGTAAACCCCCGGGTTTTTACCAGGGCCCGCCGCAAAGCGGGTTTGGAAATTTTGCCCGGGGGTGAGGCACCAGGTCTTTTCCCCTTTTCCGTTAATGGGTTGCGTGGGGCCGGGGGCAGCTTTGGGAAAAAAACGAAAACCGGGGGCCGGGAGGGGGGGGAAGGCAAAGGGCAGGGCCGGCGGCAGAGGTTCGTAGTCAGAGGGTGGCAGCCCGGGAAAAGGGGAGTCCCGGAAAAAAGGCCAAAGGGCCGGAAACCCGAGCAAAACGGACTGGTACCCCAGGTAAAACAAGACAAAAACTCCCCAAAAATCCTAACGCACCCAAAAAAAAACCCCTGAATGGGAGGAAAATGTTGGGGGCGGAAACCTTTAAATAGAACCCGCCCTGAAAAAATGGGCCAAATTTTCGGGACGCTGGCCCCTTTTAAAATTTTGGAAAAATTTTCTTGGGGCACGCGCGCCTAAGCAGGGCCCCGCGCCCCGGCGGGCCGGGGGGGCGTTACAGGGGCGTTGGAAAGGTTTAAAGGGGGGCGGGCGCCGGGACGGGACAGCAGGGGGGGAAAAGGGCGCGGCAAACCGTTTGCTGCGGGGCCGGGGTCCCCCGAAGCAGGGTGACGGTCGCGGGGGGCAGCGGAGCCCGCGACCCCCGTGACAGATATCATTCGAAAGTACATCTTGCTCTGCAAATCTATGTAGATGAAAGAGTAAAAAAAAAATTTCCCCCTTTGGGAAGGCCCGGGTGGGAAAAAAACGAGCATTGGGCCCCCCCCCAAAAAAAAACCCTTTCAAAACCCCAAATTTTTTTTAATTTTAATGTTTAAAGAGAACGGTTTTTATTTTAAAATTTTCAAAAAACCCCACCACATTTGCCCGTTTCCATGCTGGGAAAAAAAGATCACTCTATAAAGTTAAAAGGGGGCAGGAAAAACCCAAAAAACCGACAAAAACCATGGACCTCAATGATGCCGTTCCTCAAAAAAAAAAATAAAAAAAAAATCATGCCCTTTTTTCTATCTTCAAGCAACCCCTTTTATCATCTATAAGGGTTCAACCTCCCTAAAAAAGCTAAAATTAAATTTAAATTTTTCTAAAATTTCATTTGGGATTTCAAAGGAAATTTAAACTTGAACAGATTAAAAACCCCCCGATTTTCACAGCTTAAAAAAATTTTCTCAACTTTTTCCAGGCTTTTAATGGCTTTTGTTTTGAAACTAAGGGAAAAGGGTAACCAAAAAAAACCCGCGTTTTTTTCAAGTTAAAAATTTGCTTAAATTCCCAAAGGGTTTTTCTTAGCTTTTGGGAAAACCTCCGTCATGATTTTGCCTGAAAACCCCCACTTTTTTTTCTCTGGGCCCAGGGCCCCGCAGGAAAGACCCTAAACCCTTGGGTTTTTTTACCCAATACTGCATTTCTTACACTAGTTTAACGGGTTTAAATTTTTTGTGGTTTCTGATTGTTTTCCCGGCCAAAAGCCCCTGGCCAGGAAACTTTTCCCGCCCCCCCCCACTTTTTGGTTTAAAATTGTCCTTTTTGAGGGGACGCTTTTCTTTTCCTTCTGGTTTTTGTTCTTTCTTTTCCCTTTTTTCTGTTCCTATATAAGGCTTGCTTTCCTTCCTGCTTTGGGCCCGTTTTAAATTTACTTTGCCCCAAAAGTTTACCCCACTCTCTTTGTTACCTTTTTATATTTAAATTGGGCCTTTGCCTGGATTCTGGTTACTCCCTGCCTCATGATTCTGTACTTCACTTCCCGTGTGTTACCGACCTTGGCCTGCCCGACTATGTTTATTTGTCCTGTGGTTGTTTGTCTCTGTTTGTGTTTTCACTGTGGTCAGTGCAGTTATCAATCTTCTGGTTGGGGCCGATCTGTTAAGGAGTCGGGTTCCCCAAAAGGCAGGGACAGAGGCTGGGACCAGTGTCAGGGCCTCACTTGTCTGTGTCTTTGTGTGCGTCCCTGTCACTCCCTGACAAATCCATTATCAATGCCACCCATAGGATTGTGTCTTGTGTTCCTTGTGAAAAATTAAGGTTTCACTTTACATATAATATCCATGTTGGATATAGTAAACATCAAGATCATAGTAAAAATTATGAGGAAATAGAAATTTGATTGTGATATTTTGTATCTGACTTGAACAACAGCCATTGGCTTACCTCCATTAAAAGTTACCAAAGTGGTTAAAACTTCTTTTGAAATGAGATCTCAGCACTTTATTCACTTTCCTTTTCTTTAGTTTGAGGTACTGCAGTGTAATAAATTAAACTGGCCTTAAATTATCTTGAACTTTAAAGAAAAATATTTTACAAACTTCATTAGTTGTTTTTCTTTTAAATTCTTTATGTGGGTACTAAAATATCGACCAATGCTTTTGTATTCCACTTGATAAACCTTTCCAAAGTTGAAAAATTCTCCAGTCCATTCCCTGCCAGGCAGACCTGTAATGCATTGCTAAGCCATATATTAATGTCCCCCCTGGCAACAAGCTGTGTTAAAGCAGCGGATATGTAGCAATGATGTGAAATAAATTAATTGTCTTCACCATAAACAAAGAACTGTTCATTTGTTTACCAGAGCAATCAAATCTATTGCTTACCGCAGCACATAAAAGCAAAACCTTCCAATAAAAAACAGGATGGGATTCTCAGGCACTTTGCTTAAAAAACTCTTATTGTGCAGAAGACATAACAATTTAGTGAGTGCAGACCTGTAACAAGTTGCCTGTTATACATTGATCAGCCATAACATTAAAATTGTGATATAAACCATTGAATATCTTGTGACAATGGCAATTGTCTAGGGGTGGGATATATTAGGCTGATGGGTTAGAAGCTCAAAAAAATTAGCTAAACAACATTGACATGGGGTAAATTGTGGTGGCTAGATGACTGGGTCAGAGCGTTTTCAAAATGTCAGTGGGTTTCTCAGTATTAAGTGGTAAATATCTACCTAAAGTGGTCCAAGGGAGGACAATTGGTGAACCAGCACTGAGATCAAGAGCGCTGATGATGCCTGTGGGAAATAAAGAGTAGCCACTGGTCACAGAAATCTATCTGTTGGGATTGGAGATTTCGATGATTCCACTAGTTAGAACAAAATCTCAGATTTAGACACAGAGTAACTGTGAGAAGAGGAGCCCGATAATGCTATCCAAGTGATAATCACAATACACCTATTCATGCCCTGCTGGAAAGACCCTCATTCCATTAGGACATTGACAGAAAATGCAGTGACAGAAGGCAGTTAAGGTACATCCTTCAGTTGCTCTTATATATGTTGCCCTTGTAAATGATGCCCCTGAAGAAGCTTATCAGTGAAACCCTGGATTGGGCTTAGCCATAATGAGACGGCGTTCCATGTGGTTCTTTTATGCTTGATTTTATTTCTCAGTTTGTGAGCATGATAAATCTATAACACAAATTGTTATTATCCCATATAATTTATGCAATGTTCTTTTTTGTCTTTATTATTTTTAGGTTGCTTTTTGGGAGAAAAACTCTGTTTTTCAAAAGATCTCTTGATTTTCCAAAAATCAAAGGGCTTGGACTTTATTTGGCATCTGTGTGTTTTGTGCTACAAGGCATTGATACATACACTTTGTATACATATACTTATTTGATATTGTAGCATTAGTTTCTCTACATTATTTATTTATATAATTTATTTTGAAATTTTGACCGATTTTAATTTAACTCTATTTATTTGATCATATTTTAGGATCTGAGCATATATCATATTTATTATTATTTTCTTGTATATGTATCTTAGCATTAGTTTTGACTTAAAAAGGTGTTCCCATCTCACATTTTCATGGCATAATTAATAGGATGTGTCATCAAAGTGTCTATGAGCCCCTGAAAACCTCTGTAAAATCCAGAGTGCAGGTCATGCTTGCACACTACTGTCTATTCTGTTCTATGGGAGTTTCTGAGTATAGTCAAGCGGTGTTCCACAGCTGGAACCCGCAACTTTCACACTTTGATGGCATATCCTATCAATATGTCATTAAAGTGCGAGATCGGACAACCCCTCTAAGAATTGGATCCTGAACCTTGTATCTGAACCTATTACTACGCAATCAGACATAAACAATTATTCTGCCCAAACCATGAAAATATCATAGTAACAGCACTTGTCATCATTACACTTCATGCTATACATTAAGCCGTCATAGATTTTTGTTGTATGCATATTCAATCTTATCTTTATATAGAATTTTCTTTTTTCCCTGCTCTAACTAGCTGTGTTGTGCATCAATCCTCATTCACTTTACATATTCTGTAAACCTCTGTCTTTTGATGGCTTTTATATACCTATCAGTGTTGCCTTGACTCAACCTGCCTCTGTGAACTCCACATCTGACATTGTCTGTTTGTCTGACTCCAAGCTTCAGTCTTATAGTTTCTATTCTTCGTTCTTTTTAAATCTTCCGTGGGTATTTTCTCTGACTCATTGAGATTTATCTCTATTCTGGTGCCAATCAGTTATATTTCTGATGTATGTTTTGTCCTGTACTCTCAGGCTTCTCAATGCTTTCCAGTAATTTAATTCTTTCAACTAAAGCTAAATCCATTTTTTCCCATTAGGATGTGCGTCACCCTCTTCTCGGGTACTCTTTTTGCATTCCTGTCTGGAAGTGACATTCATTCTGTTCTTTTACTTTTTAAAACATTGATGTGTTGTGCTCTGTAAATCATGGTTCTTACACAACATAATCCATCTCTTCCTGTAAAAGACAGAACAATTAATCCTCAGAGTCAGTACTGCCCCACAGCTAGTGACAAAACTGAGTAGTCCTCGGTATAAAATATGGCGTGTCAGTAAAACACTTCGTATAAAATAGTAATTTTATTTGCCATCTGAACAAATTATTTTGCGATCATTCAATAGTTTCTTAATATAACCCTTTGTAAAGAGAGGATTCTATTAAATCTAAAACAAGTTCTTCCCCTTGAGCTACTGCCATTGATTGCATTATTTACCGTGAAACCTCTCCGAAAAGTCGCCTCTTTGAGAAGACCTGATATAGACTGGATTTCCTATGAAAGTTTCAGTTCCCTTCTATTCCAAGTACAATAAAACTTCTGAAAATATAATCTCTTTGAAAAAAACTTTTCTATACCAAATTTTCTATGAAAGATTTTCAGTTCCCTTTTACTTCATGTACAATAAAACTGCTCCAAAAAACCACCTCTTTGAGAAAACCACCCTTGTTTTAGACTAAATTTCCAATGCCTATATATTCTGTATATTGACATATAATTTTTCACTACAGTTTTGGATGGTTTCTTCCATCAGGTTTTACTACACTCACTGTGTGTTTCTGCACAATATTTAGGGACCTTCTTTAAAAAGAAATTTTGTATGATCCCTGCCTGGCGAAAATTCCTACATGACAGTGCGGACTGCATTTTTAACCATGAGTCCTATTAAGATCCATAACCCTTTAATCCCCAGGCCCGAAAAGGCCTTAATGACCATCTAACTCTTTTAGTTTTTGCCTCCCTGTGTTTCAATAGTCATAACTTTTTCAGTGGAACAGTTGTATGAGGACTTGTTTTATACAGGAGAAGTTGTATTTTTAGGGACGTAGTTTAAGTTTACAAATATATTACTGCAGAATTTCATTTTAATTTTTACATTTTTATTTTTTTACTTGTCAGATGAATAATTCAGGTTATTATGAGGCATTATGGGAAAGGAGCTGAGAAGCTTGAGCGCCCTCTATAGGATGTAACAAATCCTCAGTTTGCTTTTGACCCACTGAGTCTTTAGGAAGCACATGGGATATTAGCCAAGGCAGTATCACTCATCTGCATACAGCTGTTTTGGGGTTTTGCCCCTCGTCAGTGAAGAGCAGAGCTTACTGGCTAGCTGGGTGGGAGGCGTTGAGTGGCTCAGAAAGGAGAATATTTCTCCTTGGGGAGAGCACCATGTACATATGTGGAGATTCAAAATTGCCTTTTTGCACTCCACTAGGCATCTGCATATCACAAGACATAAAGGAGCTGAGAAGCTCGTGCACCTTCTATTGGATGTAACAAATCCTGACTTTGCTTTTGACCCGCTACGTCTTTAGAAACTATATGGTGCTCTCCACAAGGAGAGGTATTCCCCTTTCAGGTTATTATGATCATGTTTTTACCTACTATGTGTAGGCTTTTGTTGTTGTTTATTCTGATTTATTTTTATTTTTTTATACATTTTTTATGCTTTTTACTTTTTTTTTTATTCCATTAAGGGATAACTATTTAACACTTTTTTCTTCTTTTTTTCCTCTTAGTGATGTATTAGCATATTTATGTATGTTAACACATTACAATCTGTATCGTACTGACACAGGCAGCAGGCAGGGCAGCACACAGTGTGCCTTGTCCACAGGCTTCCTATACAGACAGCTATTCCAGGTCCCCATGACTGACTGAACAGACATTTCCTGTGCTCCATCGGTTCACCGGGGGTCCAGATCCCCCAATAGAGCATGGAAATGCCCTTTGATTATGCCACGGAACACGGCAATCAAAAGGTTATGTGTTGGGGATCGGACATTTTCTCCACTTCCCAACGCTTGCAGAGACTGCTCTTGGAATAGAGCTGTTAAGCACAACTCTTTTTCTAGTGCAGATATGGCTATGGGAGTCACAAAGCCCCCCTTTCTGCAGCAATGTCTAGAGACGTCGCTGCAGAAAGATGACAACGCGCGACATCTGTAGTCGGCAGATGGTTGTTAAGGTAATAAATTACATGTCCTCAAACGAGCAGTGCCCTCCCTTGATTAGTTTGTTTTCAGTCATTTGAAACAGTGGGAGTCTTGGAAGACACACCAATTAATGTACACATGTACTAGATGGCTGGTATCCAAATAAAGAAGCTATTGGCTTGAGCTCCAATAAAATATTAAATTTTTTAGATGCAATTTTTGAGGCCAAAACTGGGAATGGATCATAATTGGAGGATAGATACTTTAGGGGTTTTTACTAACACAATGATTTGCTTTAGACATGTAGGCAAAGGTAAATGAAGACTATTGACAAATACATTGCTGTTCTGGTTTTGCTTTGTTAAGAAGACATAGGAGATTTTATTTCCTGCTTGTTTACACAAGTTTCCCTGTGAAATTGACCACCTCTCTCTGCTCTCATTGCTCCAGCAGCCCTGTCCAAACATAATGACTGAATCAATGATAAGTGCTATCTCCAGCTAATAAGCTTGTTTATCTGTGTTACATAAGAAGAATTCCTTGGGCCCCATAACAAAATGAGATGGGGCCCCCCTACCTAACCTGAAACATCAGCATAAGTAATAATCATTAAAGGTACAATTGACACCACGATATATCAGAGAACCCAAATACTAGTGCAAGATAGCAGAAATGCACAAACTACGTGTTCCATACAAAAAGAGCACTGCTCTTTGTACAAGTGGGCCCTGTCAAAATCTAGGCCCCATAGCAGTCACTATGTCTGCTATGGCTAAAGTTATGTCCGTGTATCCTTAGGAGAGGCAGAAAAGCGGAGAGAAAGAGGCAGGTACAGTCGCTGAAGGGTAGGCTCCCAGAGTCAACTACCCTGGTGGGCACACTGAATGAAATTCCCCTGGTGGGCCCTAGGCACCCCAGTCCGACGTGTTTAGAACTGGGCTAGGGGATGAGGAGGGGCCAGAAGTTCGGCAGTAAAAATCTTGCGGATTTTGAATGTTATATTGAGCGTAGTTTGTCATTTCACAGACATTATTGCAGTAACAAAATTATTATTACCTGACTGCGTCTTTTTATTGCATTTGTTATCAATATGTAATAACTGGGTCAGGTAGGCATCAAGCAACGCAACACTGTTTGGAATATACAAAATACCTGGTTCAACAAATCATTTAAACCTCGATTTACTATATAAGAGTCTCATATCGCTCTCCTTCCATGAACACGGTCTTCAGTGGCACGCCTGTGGTAAGGGAGTCTCCCTCTTCATCCACACGTGAGCATCCCATGTCTGTCTCTTTCTCTTCTCCGGTGCCAGTATCTACTGACTGCTTTCATTTACTATCCCTCTCTCCTGTTCTTCAATGTCTCTTCTTTTCTGCAGCGACTGCTGCACTCACTACCACAGGTCGGCTCATTATCATCTTCCTGGGACTGGCTTTTCCCCCACATTTTCTGGGTTTCTTCTTTCTGCGTCTCTTTCTAGTGCCCTGGTGTCACCTACTGTCAGAAAAGGAAATTGCAGGCTCTAGCTCTGCAAATGCAGCCTTGGTGATTTACCTGCAACATCTGCACTGTGCGTTTTTGCAAGTCAAACAAATATGACTATGTACTCTGATAACCAAACTTGTATTTATATTATGCATTTTGGTGGATTTGTATTAAGATTGTTGTTGTCTAGACAGGCTATGAAATATGAGGTTTTGCCACTTTTTACTGTAGTCTGTAGACCTTATGATGCATATGAGATTTAAATGTTTGTTTTGGATATAAAGTAAATCCGCTTTGCAAGAGACTCTGAAAGATGACACCTATAAAGATGCTTCCTGACAGTCTCATTTTTTCGCTGGTGATGAAATCTTTGTACTTTTATATGTGAGAAGTTGAATATGAGGTGCCTTTTTCAAGAAACACAAAAACAAATTTTTATCATGTAAATGGCAACTAACTCATATGCTTAGCATAAGAATGCCACCAATATAACTCCATAGTAAAAGTCAAATATGCAGGAGCGACTTTATCTTTCGGCTGCACACAATTGAATTACAAATAAACAATGCTTCCTTCTTTTCTTCTTATTCATTTAATGATTTGAATTAAGTGCCTCCTTTACTTCACTGGTCATCTTTCTGACTGTGAATGTACCTTGATAAATATAATATAGCTTAATGATCTCTAACTAGTGGCTCTCCAGCATCTGTAAAATCACAGCTCTTAGCATGCCCTGACAGCCGATGAACACTGAAGCCAGTGTACTGTGGCTGGCAGGATTTGTTGGAAATTTTAGAGACACAGGCAAAGGATGGTTTCTATAACTCATAGTTAATGATCCGTGATTAGTGTTTCTCAAACCTGTCCTTGTTCGGTTCAACATTGGTTTGTCCAAATTTGTGAAAAAATTCCAGTTTAAGATGTCTTGAACCCATTTTTTTTTTTCATTCTAACTCTAACTATAATCCTAATTCTAAGACAGAGTTGAGGTTAGAGTGTTTTACTGGTTTGTAAGGGTCAACATAAAAAATCCTAGTGGGACATTGGACCAGAAATAACTTTGGACCAACATCCCCACTGGACCAGAAGTTCTGCGGAAAAGTAAGTTCCCCTTAAAATTCAATTACAATCCCTTACCCTAACTTTGTGCTAGGGTTTTGGTTATGGTTAGTGTTTCACATTAGATTCAGTTCAAAGTAAAATTTTACCTGAATCTGTGTGCTTCGACTCGGGTAAACCCAAATAGACTTCTGGTGAATATTGCCGGCTATCGACTGAAACATAACTTTAACCCTAAATTATGATTATAGGCAGTTTTATGGGTTAACTTATCATCTGTTGACACATCGCTCTCCTAATGGATTACTTTTCAGTCCTGTCCAACATCACTTCTCGTTACCTCAACATAGACTTTGGATGTGGCATTTGATGTTATTACCCATTACCATAACATTTGTCCTAAATTAATGTAACACTAAGACATGTTGGACAGGACATCAAACTGGAAGTTTGACTGAACCAGGAGTAAACACATACAAAAATGGGACATTACTTACTCAAAAAACCTAAAATTTTTGGGCCATATTCACAGCTCAATGGCTAGACTAGACTGAACCCAGTAGCAGGCAACGTTGGTCCATATGCTACTTGGGAAAAATTAACAGGTGCAGCTAATTGCTGAGCAGCAGCTCACACACCCCACTACTAGGGGAACAATTAGATGATAAAAAACTGCACATTAACTTAATACCTGTTCACACCAGCATGCAGAGAAGCTACAGTATAATGCCTGGGGAGATTGCATAAATGCAAAAATACAAATAGAACAACCACTCACATGCCCTCCATGCATGAGTGGGGTGGTTTCTGGTATTACAATTGCATATATATAAGGCGATACAGAAGGGTGCCATAAATATAGATATGTGTGGTACATCATGCTGGCTTACAACATATTAGTGACACCCATACTATTAGATGAGGCGGGCTGCCCAGCACTTTCTGTGTGTCCCCCAGTAGTGGGGTGTGTGAGCTGCTTCTCAGCAATTAGCTACACCTGTTAATTTTTTCCAGGTAGCATATGGGCCAGAGATGTCTTCTACTGGGTTCAGTCTAGTCCAGCCATTGAGCTGTGGATATGGCCCAAAAATTGTAGTGTTTACTGCAGCAGGAGTGTTAAATTGCTGGACCAGTATGTTAACATCTAAAATCCCTAGGTTAGGGTTATGCCTATTTCAAAGGATCAGGATATAATTGGAGAAAATTTGGGTTCAGGATGCCCAAAAACCCACATTTTTTCATATGTTCAGTTGAACCTTTGGTGAGCTGAACAGGGCCCTATTTGAATAATACTAGTTATGATGGATTTTTTTGATGATATATGCCAAAAATCGATTAGGACCAACCTGAGTTAAGTTACTCAGATTCAGGACAATCTCAACCCAAAAATTACTGTGTAGTGCCATATATATTTTTTATTCTTCCTAACTAACTTTTGGGTTTTGGACCATGACTTTGGCTGTCATGGTCTCTTTTCTTCTATTTCATGTATAACTAATGCAGCAACTGAGCTTATACTGCATGTTCTCCTTGTGATCTCTTGGGTCTCCTTCAGATACTTTTGTCTCCTATTAAAAAACATACAAATAGGTTAATTGTCTTCTTATAAAACTGGCACTAGTGTACTTGATATTGGGAATTTCAACTACAATAATTGGAGACCGGGATTAAGAGATGGGGATGTGAGCCTGAGTGGGAAACTCTGCATAACACCGCAAATATATATTTATAAGTGCTGTATAAAAGAAATGATTAAACAATGTATATTTATTGTAATGTCTACCCTCAATAGATTCCTACTCCAAGATGTGTTAGAGAAACATATCCGACAGCAAATCTCTACATGCACTGTATTTTTATACATTTCCAGCAGGCTACTTCTACATTTTAGGAGTATTTTAAAGACAATAACACCATGCAGCTTGATTGCCACCGGCAGTAGAAGTCTCTATATTAGTTTCCCAGCCCATATATTTTAATGTATCAAAACACGCCTCATAAATATTAAATGGAAGTTGTTAGGCAAATGCATTGCTTTTGTCATCTATATCTTCTGCATTGATGTCATGGTAGAAATAATGCTCAGGTGGGGAACAAACAAAACTTTGATGCTTACCTTTTATGGCATGCACAAACATATTTTGAAATTGTTCAGCAAGGTCACATTGGATGAATAAAAACAAGTCTGACATTGTGTATTTTTTATGTGTTTCCATAAACACATATCTCTTCCCTAGAGGTTTAGTATATGCTGTGTACACCTATACCCAGGACAGCAAATCTGTACATATGTCATGCCGTAACAGCCAACATTTCCCTCATTTTGCATATTTTCCAGACCATTGATGTATTCAAGCTAAATTGCAATAAAATGCAAATAATGGAGGCAAGGGGAGTCCTGTCACCTCTTGTTTGTTGCTTTCTTTCCTCTAATCTTCTATAGTTTTATTCTGCTGCTAAACTATTTTTGTTTTTTTATTTTTTTAAGATTAACACTATTTTTCATCTTTGAGTGCCATAATACAAGGTTAAGAACACAAGCAATCATTTCCATTATAAAATTAGAACTTTTTAAATATTAACGGACATTGCAAACAACTCCCCCATATAGTTTGAAAAACAAAAGTAGATGTAGCGATGTTAAAAGTACACATACATACACGCAGGGAGGTAATAATCCCATGTCTGACAAGACACAGCATTGAATTATAGACTCATATTTTAATAGTTTGATTGAAGAAATAGGAGATATGCAGTATTTCTGTTACGACAATGGTGAGAAATATTTTAAATATTTTAAAAGGGTATTTCCAGTGGCCACAGGATATGCCATTTGTCCATAATAGATATGGGTTCCACTTTTGACCTAAATATGCAATGAGTCTTAGGATATGTTCACACAGGGCAGATCTGTAGAAAATCTGCAGAATAAAATCCACAATGTTTTTGCTATAAATCTGAATCTAAAAATCTACTTCAATTGGTGAGATTTTGTCATAATTTTTTTACGGATTTTACCACAGATTTTTCTACGTCGGCAAAATGTACACCAAAATTTGTAGGAAGGGTATAACTGATGATTTTATTGTGGATTTTGCAAACTTCAATTGAAGTCAATGTTGAAAAATCTGCAGTAAAATTCACAATAAATCAATGATATTTTGGTGTGGATTTATAGCAAAAACACAGATTATATTCTGCAGAAGATTTTCAAAAAAAATCTGCATCTGATCCGCCCTGTGTATTTTTACCCTTACCATAATGTTAGGGTACTTAAAAACGAAAAAAAAATGGGCTTTATAGGGCAACATTATACTACCAAGGTAAAAAGGGTGCAGTTGTGGCATAGCCATGAAGTCAAAGGCGACCATGCCCCCTCATACTCCAGGCACCTGTGGCTGCACAATATAGAGGCAAACTCTAGGGGTCATTGGCGACTGTTTAAGGACTGTGATTCTTGTCCGTATCATGTTCCACAGCCGTTGCATATTTTTCTACCCTTAGAGTTGATAAAAAGTGGATGCACCTGTAGGTTTTATACTTATGGGCACAATTATCTTACTTAAATTATAGACCGTTCACGATTAATAGACTGTTGTTAAGCTTCCCATCCTGGAATCTCTATCCGTAACTGGTTCTTATAGCAGTATACAAATGATAATTGGAAATAGAGATTGTTGCAATAGACCTGTATCCACAGCGCGGCCATATATCTACTCCGCAGCTCTGCACTTCAAGCATCAGCAACGTACTGATTTTCAGCTTCCACTGATCTGCTGCTTATAGTGATGTTGTAAGATTTGCATGGAATGTCACGGAGGGTTCACTTGTGTCACTGGTC
Organism: Phyllomedusa bahiana; assembly: GCA_025379985.1. NCBI lineage: Eukaryota > Metazoa > Chordata > Amphibia > Anura > Hylidae > Phyllomedusa > Phyllomedusa bahiana. Next base: position 44,735 of record JAODAL010016686.1, on the reverse strand, counting down.
AAATATAGTACATATTTTATAGAGCATTAATGCACAAGCAGTGACCTGTGGGTTTAATGCAGCCCATGGTAGCTTACCAGGTATGCAGGACCATATGTTTCACTTCTCATAATTGCTTAAATACAGTACTCTAGGCAAAACTAATAAACTGCTATATACAGTACTGGAAAGAAAGTTAAAGAAGGTGTGGAAAAATACTGAGATCAAGAAAGCTTTCAAAAATAAAAAAGTGTTAGTAGTACATTTTTAACAATTAACAAAATTCAAAGTGAAATCTAAATCAAGTCAGTATTTGATGTGACCACCCTTTACCTTTGGAATCCTAAAAGTGATGATATGGTCACACCGGGCCCCAGTCTCATAATCATTAAATCTGTCTTGAAATACATGAAGAGATGAAAGGATTTGAGCAAGCTGCATCCACAGAAGATCTTCTCCAAGATGTTTGAAACAACCTCCCTGCCGATTTTTTTTTAACCTGCATACAAATGTACCTAGAAGAACTGATGATGTTTCAAAGCCAAAGAGTGGTCACACCAGGTATTAATTGGTTCTTAATTGTTCTTTCCTTCATTCTTTTTGTATTTTGTTAATTGATAAAAACAAATTATTCACATTTCTATTTTTGAAAGCATTCTTACTATGCAGCATATTTTGCACACCTGACCAAAACTTTTGCGCATAGCCCAGTCTTTTTGTCTCCCCGTGAAGCCGTTCTATAAGTGTTGATGAATATGGCATGGAGCCTGTATGGCTTTGTACAAAGCCCATTTACCACCCTTCTGGTTCAGCTTACCGGGCTTCCTATTGTGAACTATCATCAGCAGGCCCCCTTTTTAAAAAAAAATATGAATCAAAGTTACGGACAGGAGTAAAGCTAATACTGCCTCGATGGTGCCCCTGTATATATATATAAAGAAATGATTAAACAATGAATATTTGTTGTAATGTTTACCCTCAATAGATTCCTACTCCAAGATGTGTTAGAGAAGCATATCGGACAGCAAATCTCTACATGCACTGTATTTTTATAAATTTCCAGCAGGCTACTTCTACATTTTAGGAGTATTTTAAAGACAATAACACCATGCTGCTTGATTGCCACCGGCAGTAGAAGTCTCTATATTAGTTTTCCAGCCCATATATTTTAATATATCAAAACACGCCTCATAAATATTAAATGGAAGTTGTTAGGCAAATGCATTGCTTTTGTCATCTATATCTTCTGCGTTGATGTCATGGTAGAAATAATGCTCAGGTGGAGAACAAACAAAACTTTGATGCTTACCTTTTATGGCATGCACAAACCTATTCTGAATATTGTGGCAGAGCGACCTCTGGTAGTCGCAGGTTTCTGCCACTAGAGGGTTTGCAGCTGGGAATCTGCAAACAACACGCCACCAAGGATATCTGGCCATATGAGTTGTCAGCTACAGTAAGTGGTTGGCAATTGTGTATACTTAGTGTGACTTTTCAGCCTTTCCTGGGTCGGCTCTTATTGGGAGTAGACAACTTGTTGGGTGGAGATCTACTCCCGTGTTCCAGGCCAGGTTTTGGACACGTCCTTGGAGGCCTATAGAAGCTTTGGACTACAGGTGTTCAGGGGGCATGGTCTACTAGCCTGCAGAGGAGCTGATGAGAGGTTCTTGCTCCCCAGAGGCTGGAGAGAAACTGGAACCCAGTAGGAGACTGGTTGAAGTAATAAGTTAGAAAGAAAGAAGTTAGAAAGAAAGAAGCCTTTGTTGGTGTTCCGTTTACCAAAGACGGCGTTCCCGTGAGCTTAAACTCCCTGAGCTGGTCCAAGATGGCGGCTGAAACGTGAAATGATCGTTATATATATATATATATATATATATATATATATATATATTATATATATATATATATGTTTCTATATTGTTTTTCGGAATGCCGGCGGTGTAAAAAACCGTCCTGCTGAAAATCCGTTCAGTGTAGAATACTAAACGCTTTTTTATTAAAGTCTATGAGGGGGAGGGGAGTTGACAGTTGGTTTCAGACAGTTTTCAAATTCGAAAACCATCGGTAAATCCGTCTCAGGAAATGGTGATGTGAAGGATTTTCTTAAAAAAATAAATAAATAGTAAAACATAATGAACACTATACAAATTTGGTATAGTTGGAATTACATGGACTTGCAGAATACAAATATTTTTACCAATTAATGAACACCATAAATCTAAACCCCCACAAAAATGTGGCAATTGCATTTTTTACGTTCCATCCCACAAATAATTTTTGTTAGGATCTCCTAGTACATTATATGGTATGGTCAATGGTTCCATTGAAAAGTATATTTTGTCCTGCAGTACACAAGCCTTCATTTGCCTATGTAAGCAGAAAAAATAAAAAGTCATGGCTCTTGAAAAGTGGAGAGGAACAACGAAAAACAAAAATCTGAAAAGCGTTGCATCCTTATGGGTTTCAAGGCCTCATAGACCACTATAAACCCCTAAATGCACATCCTCAATAGAGTGTGAGATCCAATAATGTCACTCTTCAAAGAAATTTTTTTTCTTGACAGTGGGATATTCAGAAGTGTAGTGGAATTTTCTTTATAGAGGAATGCATATATGTAGAAATAACATCAACATTTATCTGCATATTTATGCTCTTAAGCTATATTATGCTGCAGTGGTATTTACTGTGTTTCTTTTTCTCTTTTTATTCTGTTTTACTTTACTTTAGTTGACTTATTAGTCACTATATTTATGGAGATTTTTTTTTTAATGTGCACTCAAACAATCCATAGATGAGCTTGCTCCTTGCAACCTTGTTAGCTTAACTTCAGCATTGTCATTTTCTTCACAGTACAACACACCGGTAATTATCTGTCAACACATGCAAAATTTATGCGATTGCCCATCCACTGCTGAGAAAGACGCTGAAGCACGGTAATACCCATATCACTGAAACATTTACATCTGTCAGGAATGAACAGGGATTAAAAAAAAAAACTTTTAGCTTGTGCCCACTTTCTAACAAATTAGGATTATAAGTAATAGCCTCAGGGTCATTTTGTGTGTAATCAGAGATTAAGTTAATCAACCTTACAATTGTTTCCTAGGGAGCGAAAAAAAAATCTAAATTAAAATTCTAGACACAGTCAGCAATGCTTCACTTCTAACGAACCCTTTTTTTTTTTTACCTGGACTCATTAAAGCAAAAAAAAAGAAGTAATATGCCTGACAATTTATCGTCTAAAATAATATCTCACAAAAGGGGCAGGCAGTTATGATCCTGTGAGCTAATTGACTCGCAGCAAAAGAGATTTGTACATATTAAGGTATAATCAAGGTTATGCTGCCTGGGCAAGGTCAATAATCTCATAGACAGTGACAGGCAAAGTGAATAGAACTGTCACAGCCTCTAAATCACAGCACACTAACCCTTTTTAATGAGAAAACTGCTCAAAAGGAGCTGCTCTACTTTGCATACTCCTACATTATTTGTACACCAACCCTGTACAATGTGGAGCACATGCAGTGAACTTATTGCACTGTAAGGGAATTTAAATGTGCAGGGGATTGACTGGAGAAGAGATTCCAACAATCTCATTATGAGATAGTGGCAGCTGTACTTTTTTAGCAATTAAATTTGTTCTTTCCTTCTGGTAAGGTCTATGTTCTTGGCTGTAAACAGAACTGTAATACGATGTCCATCCCAATCCAAGGGTCAATGCTGTACCTCTGTGTGTCTTCACGTTCATATAGAATCTGTGAAACAAAAAATCTTGGAATATTTTGCCAGGCCAAAGATTTTATGGTGAGCCAAGTTTGGTTCAGTAGATCAGCATACTCAGGCTCACACAGCTTTTTTTCGGAATCAGTTTGTAATCCATGCCTAAAATCCACAAAACAGTAAGCGTGGATTTTGGATGTGGATTTGAGGTTGATTTCTCAGGCAGATTTTGAGTGTACTATATACTTTATGAGGATTCAGCATGAAATCTGCCTAGTAAATTGACTTAGTCTATTTATTTTAAGCACGGACTTTGTTTCAGTGCTGAAAATAAATCCGCATTTCAGAAAATCAGCGTCGTGTGTACAGTGATCTGGATTTTCTATTACAAACAATATGAGGTGGATTGAAGTCAAATTTGGATGCTGATTCTGATGCGGATTTAGCTCTGAATCTGTATCGGAATGAGCATCCAAATCAGCCGTATGAACAGACCTTAAGGGTATGTTCAAACAGCTTATTTTGGGGTGCATTTAGCTGCGTATTTCGCCACATACTGCGTTTAATACGCGGGGAAATGCGCCCTATAATTATGTTAATCAACAGCTCTCATAGAGAACTATGGATTACGATCGTATTGCACGCGTGGGGAGATAAGGGACATGTCAATTATTTGCGACGATTACACGCTGTGAGCAATGCATGTCAATGGGGCCTGTGGGCTGCCAACCCCACCCCCCACCCCCGCGCCTCAGGAGTTCGCGCATATTAGCGCGAGCTCCCGAAACACATGATGTACTGCAGTGCATACTGTACGCACCAAAGTACATCGTGTGAGCAGACCCTAAGGCTGTGGTGCATTATTGTCTCTTAGAACCAGTTTTCTTGCGGCTTCTTTGTTAGATGCATGTTTTTACACTCAACTATGAAAATCCTCTTTCCTGCCTTTTTTCTCTCTAGTTTCTCACAATAAACAATATGCAAGCAATCCCCGAGCAGGCGGCAATTCACATCATAATCACTGGATAGCTACATATAGACACACGTAGCATAAACAACTCCCAACAGATTATGGACAAATCATATTTTTTTAGGAAAGCTGGCCATCTTGTGTCACTCATCTCTTGACACTATCGAACGGGTTTAAAGTAAGGACAAACATACATCAATAAGTTGGTTCATTCAGAAAGCATGCATAGAGAATAATAGACTAACAGAAACCATGCAAAAGGATTAAGAAAGACCAAGAGCACCCTAAATATTTTGATTTTCAACAAATATATACATACTGTGAACATAAACATGTTTTTTTGTGGAACATGTGTTTTGATCAGAAGAGATGTAATTGATCTGTGATTCTAATAAATTCCCTTTATTTCCTTTATTATCAATATCATTAAATGAGTTGCTACTGGTACCAACAACACAACTTGTTGTGGGATAGAATACGCTCATATTATTATTACCATCAGCCAGTGTTGGACTGAGGTGCTTAGGGCCCACAGATGGAGTTGACTCTAGGGGCTCACCAGTTGAGCTGTTTCTGGGCTCACCGGTGGAGTCTATTTTAGGTGCCCATAAGCTACTGTAAATGACTGTACATGGCTCCTGTACTCTGTCTTTTGCTTTATTCCTGTCTTTCTCTGCTTTTTTTTGCCTTTTCTGAGGATGTATATACAGTTAAAAAACAACTCCAGGTCTGCCATGTTTAGGGGCCCAGCCGGGGGATTCCACTATTCCCCTGTGCGCCAGTCCGAGCCTGCCATCAGCTAATAACCAAAGTAGCCAACATATGCAGCAAGACGGACTGAGAGTGACTCAATAAGATTATTTTACAGATGTAGCAGAACTAAAAAGAATGATAATGCACCGTGATATCACAGCACAGTGTTATCTCTACTTTCTCAATGCTTTCAATGGCCTTTATTTACATATGATAGCAGATAACATAAAAATCCATGATATCACTGTCAAGCTGTACTCTGCTACATCCGTAGGTTGCCACAGGTATCTGAAGCCGTGATGACTACATCCCACATGTATGAGTGTAAGTGATCTGTAAGGATAGATTCATACTCAACTAGACTGAGTGCACCTTTCACATAGATGAGTGGTCCAGAATATGCCATGAAAACATTCCCCGGTACCCAATGCTGCCACCACCAGCTTCTGTTGCAAGGTGTTTGTTCTCTTATGTTTTTCAATGTTTTTCACCTGACATGTGAACATCCATCTGTTTGATGAAGCAGAAAACATGAGTCATCGGAGAAAGCAACCCTCTACCAATCAGTGGAGCACCAACACAGATATTGCCGTAAAAATTAGTAGAGGTGCAGTGACCATACATCTGCTCTGCGGCCCATTAACAACAGGAATGGCTGAATTGCTGTTTTAGACAGACGTTTGGTAGCCCCCTGGTTCATTTTGGTGGTGAGCTGCTCCACTGTAGCATGTTAGTCCCCCCTCGTGCAGCTTCATATCTAACATTCGCCTCTCACATCAGTGCCATGTGGACCTTTCCAGGTTCTATGCTGCTTATTCAAAGTGGTGCCATAAGTCTTTCAAAACCCAGTTTCACCACAGCATCACACTAACTGTCACAGACTATGCAATTTCGGAAATACTGTCACTGTTGGATGATAAGTCAATATTCTTTGCTTTTTGTAACTATGATGAATTGCTCCTTTTATCTATGACAGCAATGAGGGATATGTGTGCACAGCATATTGCACATCTTATATACACAACAAGCCTGCTTATGACACGAGACTTCCTTCATGAACTGCGTACATGCTGCTGCCTGCAAAAGTAGGATGTGGTCATATTAATGTGACTCAACTGTTATATATTATAAGCTTATATATCACATTGTATGTACTACAGATTTGTTGATGCAGATCTATTCAATATTACATTTGTTGAAGAGTCTTTCTTACAAGAAAGAGGACCACATACTGAAATTCAAAAGAGGCCCCCTGCAATCAATGGAAAAGAAAATGCTATGTCCTTGTTCTATGTTTGCTAATATTGAGTTACTTGTGTGGTGGAGGAGACCTCCATTGACCCATGAACAATGATGATAGGATTAACCTTCTTAGCTCATATAGGAGCTACGGGTGCTAATTTTCTAGGTCACATGACTTTGACGTGCTTATGACCTGTAGAGTTCCCCCATTGTTTAAGATTTTTTTAGCTGGAAGAGAATAGATAAGGAAGTTCTGGGATGATTGACTTGATTGTTCATCTCTTGATAATTTTCTAGCCCTAGTTTTTTGGCAAAGCTACAACTATTGAGCAGAATGTGTACATCTGTTTTATTTTAATACTGTTGAATATAAATACTGTACTTGTATGCAAACCAGTGAAATATCAAAACGAGTCAACTGAAAATAAGCAGAAAAGACATTTTTAGTTGCATATGGTATAAATAAGCCTTAAAACAATGCGGTAAAGCGAATATCTATCTGTAAAATAAGTACGGTACATGTTAAAGAGGTTTTTCTTTAGTTGCTGTGATCCCCGTCATTCACTAAAACAGGCCGTGGAGCTCCCCAGGTTTTTAGCATTGCACAACTGCCATGAGGAAAATAGTGAATGGAGCTCTGGTCATGCATGGATCCTGCTGCTCCATTCATTGTGTATGAGGTTGATGGAAACAGTCAACCTCTATACTCGGCTGCCTCAAAGACTTTAAATGGCGTGGCATTATGAATGATTGACTGCTGTCATAAGTTGGGGACGGAAGGGATCTCCTGACCCCTGTTCTATTTTTTTATGGGATCCCAGAAAATAGTCATTTATAACCTATCATCACAATGCTACAGGTGATAAATGTCAGTTGTGGGAAAACACCTTTAACACATAATATATAATGTGGGTAGAAGCAGGAGAAGTTATTACAATGAACCGAAAGTAAGTAGGTTCCTACAAGAGGAACAGCACTGGTAATGATGTATGCTTTTATGTTATCAATTGTACTGCTCTAAATATAAAGCACTTAAAGATTACATTAGACATTTACTTGAGTTAACATGTTTCCAGCTGACATAACCCTTTATTAAGTCTTGTATTAAAAAGTTTTGTCTTGTACTTTTTCTGCTCTAGGTACATTTTATTTTTATTTAACTTGATTCTGAAAAAATATCCACTCTTTAGTTCTTATGTTATGGTACCAGAATCAGTTCTATTTTGGCATCTTCAACTATTAGATGGCTTTTCACTCTATATAGGGTTCTCCACTGGATCTTGTTGAACTGGGCAATATTTTCACATTCCATGCAGGTGGAGTTGTTCTTTTTATGCAATTTCCCAATAATAAAAAAAATATATATATATTTTTTTGTTTTCTTTTTAAATGGCACTTTAAGAAAATTAACCTTTCCTGCAAAAAAACAAAACAAAACCGTATTGATCTGCTTTAACATAGATTAAATTATAGAAATTATTGTTGGTCAAAATAAACAAAATTGCCCACCTCAGTGAATAGAGAACCCATATGCCCAGGTGGGAAAAGACTGATTGGAAAAACTGGGGGAAACTATCTCTGTAACACAGACATCATGGGCCACATGTTTGAAAACTGTCTAGGTCTAAAACTCACTTTGTTGCCCAATCAGAGCGCCCCTTTAATTTTTTCAGAGCACTATATGAAATTAGGGGGGCGTTCTCATTGGTTTCTATGGGCAACAAAGTACGTTTTAGACTTAGACAATTTTCATACATGTGGCCCCATGTGTTAAAAGATGCCAAATGTTTGTTATGTTTTAACGTATGAATAAAACCCTTGTAAACTTTTATATAAAATTAGAAAAGCAAAGAGGTACAGTTTGCGCCTATAGGATTCTATGGATGCTTTACAAGATATATCTACTATGTGCCATAGCTATATGCTGACAGGGTGATCCTCCAATATCAGCCCTTTTTGCTGTAAACCTCAAATACGCTGCAAAATGTGGTATTTTTCATTTTGTGGAATGGAAATAAACTAAATCTTAGATGGTCATATGAAATGGTGTTTTTTTTAGCTCCTGTGTGAAAAAAAAAAAAAAAAGCAGAATTTACACAAGTGTGATAATTTTCCTGAACCCATTTTTTACTTTTTCATTCAACAGCCCTTGGGATTTGTATTATAAATAACTATATAATATACTGTATATTAATTCATTAGTTCTCCCCATAGTAAGCACCACTATGTCTCCTTAGCAGACTAAATAAAAACCCTAGGGAACAGTAAGTTATTTATAACTCCCATCACATTCCCTGTAGAGCCCACAGCTGTATACAATGTGTTCTTTATTCAATATACCCATCGTCTGTTGCAACAGATGTATTAAATGTATCCTTCTTGTTGGTGATGTTAACTGGGGATTTTTTTCGTGGTAAGGCTTATCGAATGAGCATCCTTAAAATCATGTAAGGCTATGTTCACACTTGCTTAAAATGGGACATATATCGCCCCGTATTTCGCGCCGTACTGCGCGAAATACGGGGAGAGATATGTCCTAGTCATTAAGGTAATCCACAGATGGATTACGTCTCCTCTCCCTGCTCGCACAATACGGTGAGCAGGGAGAGAAGTGACATGTCCATTACTCACCGCGGATACGCGCCGTGAATAATGAATGTCTATGGGGACGGCGGCCTGCCAGCCCACCCACCCTTCCCCGCGCCCGCCCCTGGACACACGCATAATTGCGGGGCAAAATACGGCCCCGCAATTACGCAGTGTGAACATAGCCTAAGGGCTTATTTTCCGATAAGGTCTTATTTTTGGGGATGTATGGTAATGGCACATCCAATAAATAAAGGATACATAATTTTAACTTATAAGTGCAATAGGCAGGAATTAATGTGTCTGACGTTATATTCTTATTGTCCTGTACAATGTTTATGAAACAAATATATAAAATTAAACAAAAATGTAAACATAATTTTATTTCCCAGTCAAGTTGTGCCCTGTGCCTAATTAAAGTCAAATCTGAAAATTGCCTGTTGGCTTGACTAGAATTGTCCTAGTCTTGAATTTGACCCTTGCCTCTACTTCATTCATCAACATTTGTGTCATGAAATTCTTCGCTTTTTAACTCTAACATGCTAAGGGAAGTGAAGGTCTTTTTGAGATGTTGATGCTTTATCCAAAAGAATTGATTATGCAACTCAAGTATTATCAAGACTGATCTCTTTAGAGTATCACTTAGATTAAATTATCCTTCTTTCATCCGCCACACTTCTTAATCTTTATGCAGAAAGTCGAATGTTCAGGTAGACAGTTCTTATAAACCCCTTTGATCGTTTTGAAGGGTTATTGTTTAAATGTGTTGTCAGGTTTACTTCCTATTTTTATTCTTGTTTGGCAGTGCAATTACATAAAAAGGCAATTTATTCTTGTCATTTATATTTTTGCGATGAAATTGATAGAATTCTAAATCTGCAGTGATTAAAACTTTTGTTGTTATTAAATTGGTGGATAATTAATGTTGTGACTGTTAATATCCTTTTGGAGTAAATATTGTATTCAAAATACGTACATCTAATTTTTATTATTGTTTGATCTATGGGTGTAACTAGTTGGGGCACAAAGGTTTTGATCACACTCAGACCATGGAGCCTGAGGAGCCTAAAAGTCCCAATGTGTCATAATATGAATTATGCATGATAGTTGGAGGCCTTGTTGCAATTCTTGTTTCAACTTCCCATATGTGCAACCTGTTCAGCTGGATTGGGTTTTCTTAAACTAAGGGGGGCATGTATGAAAACTGTTTAGGTCTAAGACTTTCTTTGCTGCCCATAGAAACCAATCAGAGTACCCCTTTCATTTTTTAGAGCACTATATGAAATGAAAGGAGAGCTTTGATTGGTTTCTATGGGCAACAAAGAAAGTCTTAGACCTAGACAGTTTTCATATATGAGGCCCAAAGTTTCTAAACTACAGTTAAGCTGCTTTGTGTTATGGTTACATGTATATTGACTGTGAACCAATAATATACATTAATTTTTCTTGAAAGTCCACAATTTTCAAACCTATAAATTAAACAAAACTTTCATATTTGACATTTTTTTCATAACTGACATTTATTGTAATACAACTTGTTCCTAATATCTTTTTCTTTTTCTCTTTGTAGGTAAGTCAATTTCAATAACTATTATTCAAGTATCTGTTGTTTGTGCCATGTTGGTAAGTAATGAAACAAACCATTATGTTATAATAATAATGTACTGCCAACAACGACATGCATTTAAAGAGAATGTATCAGTTACAAAAGTCATGTTCTTTAAAATATACTTATTTTTAAATCGATTTAAGAAGCCATACATAAACTAAAAGAAAGCCTGTAATATTTTGATTTCTAAACTGGACACGGAAGACAATGAGATGACATTTTCTGCTTTTTGCAACTCACTTTTCAGCTGTGACTGGAACAAGTTGAACAGAGTCATCTCATTAGTATAAGATGCTTGGGGAATTAAATGACAGATGGCAGCTTTATTGTGCTACTAGAGGCCAACATAAGCCAGAATAACTACATTATATACTACATTATATACTATAAATAATAATAAGTCTTTGTATGCATCACCCCTCTGATTTCCTGGCCTGTTCATTGTATTTACCACTAAGCACCTTACAGTTCAATATGGTAGACCTCACGGAAGTTATTAAGCATAAACATAAGTCAACTTAAATAATACATTCTCTTCAACTAACTGCAAATATTATCTGTTGAAGAAAAAAAATAGTTGTCATTAATTTGTGAACTGGTACTTATTTTACATTTTCTATTTTTTTTTTTCGACTCAAATATGTGATCTATTTTTGGTTTTAAAGAATGAGGCTGCTACTGCTGAAATGTTGAGGACTGAGCTTTGCATGGTATGAAAATGATGCCAGATATGCCAACCCTTTTACAGGGACCAAAATTTGAACAGCTACTGTACAGAAGTGATTTAAAGATACTTGTATGCTTCTTGTCTCTTTGATGATCTATGTAGTCCTTTTTTTTTTTTTTTCTTTTTTTTTTTTTTTAATAAAAGTTCTTTAACTATATCAGGCACCAGCTTGTCAGTTGCCACTTGTTGCCATCTAATTAGTCAGTAAAGTTTCATCAACACATGACATCAAGACAGGAAATGAAAATAGGAATGATATGACTCTTTCCGAAACACATTTATGTTATTAAAAAAATACATCAGGGCTTTGCGGATATAAAAAAATCTGTTTGTCCATGTACCTTCAACTTGATCGCACGCTACAAGTACAAACTAGGTACTTCTTTGACATCACAATGACACTCAAACATTGATATTGATCATTCAAATAATTGACCTCAACACTTTTTTTTCTTGCACTTAATATTTAGTTTTTTGTATTACAGTTATACAAGTTATACATTATTCATCAATATTTAAAAGCGTGTAACCATCTCACACTTTGATGGTATATCAATTTCTGAGTACAGTCAAACAGACTGCTCAACTCTACTTGGAACTCTCATAGAAAAGAATGGAGAGTAGTCTATAAGTGAGACCTACTTTGGTCTGTATGTAGCATGTGATTATGTTTATTTTTCCTTTGTTTACTTATGAGCCAAGGACTATCATGTCTATTTACTATGTTTTGCCTCAGTAATTTCTTGTTTGAAGGATGATTGCTTTATTATATTTTATATTACTATTCCGGCAGTTCCAGTTGGTGAACTGTTACAAGGTGACTTATTGTTGCTTCTTTCTTGTAAATGTGTATTTTACCATCTTTTTCTGGTGGGAAATTTTTTTAAATGTTTTAAAATTGTGTATCTGCTCAATATTCATTAAATCAGGATTATATTATTTTATCATGCCCTCTTTAGTGGTGCATGTTTCTTTCCTTTTCTTCCCTTTATGGTTTATGCATGTGCCCTTGGTTTGCAGTTATGGGATTTTGCACTCCTGTTTTGCAAGCAAGACTGTATGAAACTGTTTGGTCTAAAACTCTCTCTTTTGCCCATAGTAACCTATGGGCAAACAAGTGAGTTTTAGACCTAAACAGGTACATACATGTGGCCCCTACTGTCTATTCTGAATGGAGACTTTTGAAGGCCCATTACTGAGATAGGTGCAGGTCTCAAAGGTGGTATCCACATCAATTACACATCAAAGTAAGAGATGGGAAGACCCCTTTTGATCTCATTTGTTTTTGTCCAAACTATTTAAGTTATCAATTGTATACCACTAGGAAATCTACAATAGGACAGAATATTTACTAATAATTCTGTACTTCTGAATCCATACGCTAAAAAATAGGTATGCAAAGTAATTTTAATGTTATGAACGTTATGAAGTTAGATAATCTTAATTCTTATTTTACATAAGACTGTGCACCTATCCAAAAGCAGAATACATTTTTACATTTGAAAATAAAGTACTTAATTCAAAAAAGTGTGAATTTGTTGTGAAGTGTTGCTCAACAAAATCTGAAGACATATCATAGTCCATTTTTGTTTTCTTTCAATCCTTAGATTTTATTATCATTCACACTTTATTTTAAATCTTGCTACACATTTCTGCTTGGTTGAAGAGCCTCTCATCCATTAGTTTTATTCCACGTCTCCTTATTGGGAGTTCTGAGTTGAAATAACAATGATATGCCTACTGGATAGTTGAATATTGGATATGTTTAACAGTGCATATAACAAGTAAGGAGAAATCCCACAGATGTTTGAGAGGACAGCGTAAAATAATGGCTTTAAAGACTCCATGTATCAATGAAGAGGCGGCAGAGCTGTCCTAATGAGTGCAGCCACTTTAGCTTATCACTATTGAAACTGTTTCCTTTTTTTTTTAGAAAATTAATCTCTGAAAACTAATTTTGGAGCAGCAACACTGACTTTTATAGTCATGTGCTCCAATTTAATCTTCCTAGAAATTGTCTTCTTTAAGGCTTGTTGAAAGCAAATCCCTACCATTAATTTCCAAGTTTATAATTTTTCATGCTATTTCCCTTTTATACATATAGAACAGTGGAAGTGGTAACATGTATTCAGTTTACTCTTTTAATAAAAGAAATGTCAATTTTCTCTAAAGGTCAGAATTAGCATAATTAAAATTGGCAAGCGGGTATACAAAGAGTCTATTTATAGCCAGGAAATCATATATTCTAAAAATATGTACGCTTGGCATATTTACGTTTACGTCTAAAATGCAATCTTTATGATGTTCAGGTAAAGTCTAAAAGAAAAATATTAGAAATAATTCAAACCAAAATAGGAGCAGTGATACAAGATGTACTGTAGATGGAATGTGATTTACTATATACAGTACATGGCATGCTACAGATTTCTTATGCGATAATGAACCAAAATGCCAATCCTTGACTTCATTCATGTCTGTTCTTCCCAAACTAATAAGGGCACTTTAGCTGTGTTTGCTCTACACATGGTTCATGGAAACTGACCCTAGTAAGTGTACATCTACAGATGACCGTTGACCTGTGTCTTGGTGCACTGGAGTTCACTTGAAATCATCTACTATATCTGTCACCCTCAGTCAAATTTCAGTTTAAGCTGCGAAGGAGAATGTTTGGTTTAAAATGAATGTCACCAGTAGACAACAAAATGATTTTGAATTAGATGTAATTGAATTAGATGTAAAAACCATAGGGCCAACATGCTTGGCTTATCATTATAGTGGTTTTTGCTTCATTTTACTATAATGAAGGTTGAGCTCCTGTCCATAGACATACAGTTAACCGCTTAAGAACTGAGCCTATTACCTATTTTAACTCTACCTTGATCTACAAGCCCACATGATTTTTATTTCTGTTTTTCGATCACTGCATTTATAGAGATAATTTTCTGCAAACATAATTGTATGGAATCAGTAGAGATTAAAGGGATAGTCCACCGAGGGAGAGGGGAAGTGGGATTAGAGTGATATAAAAAAATTTTTTGTCTTAAAGCATGACATTTCTATTTTTTCTACCTTTTTACATTAAAATTGCCCTGCAAGGTCTTGTTTTTTGAGAACCAAATCACGGTTGGTACATATTATTTGGGTAAGGACAATCTAAAAAAGTAATTCAGCAATTTTAGTAACATATTAACCTTACAGGGTCTTTGCCATGATATAATATTGACGTGAAAACATCCAAAATGCACATTTAATCAAGTTTTAAATATAATTTTAAATATAATTAATTATATTAAATATAGTTAATTAATATGTATGAGCCTATTACCTATTTTGACTCTACCTTGGTCTACAAGCCTACATGATTTTTATTTCTGTTTTTCGATCACTGCATTCATAGACCTATCATTTTCTGCAAACATAACTGTATGGAATCAGTAAAGATAAAAGGGATTGTCCACTTCTTTTACTAAATTATTTTAGCATACTGATGGCCTGATTAAATAAAAAAACTTATAATCAACTCTTCTCTCCCCTAGTTCCAGTGGTGCAGCTGTCCTTCCTCCCCACTGGTGTTCTGCTTACTTCCGGCTTTGTGCCACTGCCTGACATCACAGTTTAAGTCATTCAGATCGAAACAGTGACATCTAGCAATGACACAAGACTGCTACAGTCACATGCAATTCACCTAGAGCCCAAAGTAAACAGAAAACCGTCAGAGAGAGATGACGTTGGCAGCGCAGATACCATGGGAGAGGGGAAGTGGGTAAAAGATTTTATATTTTATCAGGCCACAAGTATGCTAAAAGCATTTTAATATGTTGAAGCAGACAACCACTTTAGCTTTTACATTTTGTGCTGTTCACTGTACAGAATCAATAACATATTCATTTTATTTTATGGGTAAGTGGGATTGGAGTAAAATAAAACATTATTTTTTGTCTTAAAACATTAAATTTCTATTTTTTGGTTCCTTTTTACATTAACCCCTTCCTGACGGACGGTCATAATAATATGGCTCTAATTTTTTTTCCTCTTTTCCACCTACATAGACCTATGAGGGCTTTTATTTTGCAGGACAAGATGTACTTTCTAATGGTGTTATTTATATTACCACAGAATATACTGGGTAACGGCAAAAAAATTCTAAGTGCGGCAAAATGTAGAAAAAAAACGTACTTGTGCCATGTTTGCGGGAGTGTTTTTCATACTGAGTTCATTCTTCGGTAAAAATGATGTGTTATCTGTATTCTACAGGTCGATATGTATCCGGCAATACCAAACATGTATGGTTTTCGTTACTTTTTGTTACCGTAACAAAATTCCAAACATTTTCTAATTTTGAAATTTGCACTGCGGCACCATTTTGTGCTACCAATAACTTTTTTGTGCTAACACCTACGAATGTTAGTGAGGCGGCATTTTTTGGCAGGCTGAAGCGTACTTTTTATTGCTAGCAATAGGAATACATGGGACTTTTTTTATCACTTTTATTCCAATTTTTATGGGACGTGAAAGGACCAAAAAAACACAATTTTTTTGTTTGGAATTTTTGTTCTTCTATGGTGTTCAGCATATCGGATGATGGGATAATGATGTTTTTATAGATCGGACATTTCGATACCAAATATGTGTAACTTTTTTATTATTTTATTTTTTATTTGTAAAATGGCGAAAAGGGGGTGATTTGAATTTGTAATACTTTTTAATTTTTTTACACTTTAAAACTTTTTTCTTTTTTTTTTTAAATCCCCCTAGTGTGCTCACCACTAGGGGGCGCGATCATTAATACAGGCTAATGCATTGCATAGACAATGCATTATGGTGTACCAAGATGGCGGTTTCTCCACTTCCTGGGGTCGAAAGCAGGGATATTCAAAATATGGCAGCAATGTAAGCCTTCACAAGGCTTCCAGCTGCCATGTTCAGCAATCGGATCAACACAATTTCACTGCGGAGGCTTCGATCGCTGGGAGGAACGGTGCACGGCACTGTTTCTCATTAATTTAGACGTTGCGGCCATCTATGCTGTGGCGTATAAAGGGTTAAACAGCACGGGCGGGCGCCGCCGCCCCACCCCACGCTGTAGCCACTGGGTGTTAGCTGCAATTAGCCGCTAACACCCGTACTCACACATCATATTTCGGTAAGCGGTTAAAATTGCCCTACAAGGTCTTGCTTTTTGTGGACCAGATCATGGTTGGTACATATTATTTGGAGGAGGACAATGTAAAGAAGTCATTCAACAATTTAAGTAACATATTAACCTTACAGGGTCTTTGCCATGATATAATATTGGCGTGGAAACATCCAAAATGCACATTTAATCAAGTTTTAAATATAATTAATTAATATGTACCATGCTAGATCAGCTCTCTCCTTCCCTCTGTGTATTGCTCATTATCAGAGGTTCCAACCAGAACTGATCTTCTGCCTTGCAGGCCACATTTGTTCGGTTGTATCTTTACAGCAATTTATAAATGTGTCCCTTTATGTTCCAAAAAGTGTTCCACTGTGGGCCAAAACTGTCCCATTATGTGCCAAAATATGAGCCAAAAAGTGAGGAGGTGAAGTTGTGATAGAACCCCTTTAATATATGGTTGTGTCGAGTTTCGGTTGTGTTGTATGTGTTTTTTTTTTTTTCAAAAACTCTTTTCAATAAAAATTATTAATGATTAATTACTTTATAGAAATGTATTATTACACTAGAGGACGTCACAATGCATTTTTCAATTATATAAAACTTTGGTTTGTTCACTATTCTAAAGCTTTATTAAATGTGTGGCAGGTATGAGTGCCTTTTCTAGGCCCATGACATAATTGCAAACAAGCAGGGCCCTGCTATTATGTTCATAGGGTTTCAATGAGTATTAGAGGGTGCCGTATCGCTTTGTCAAAACACTTACATACTGTGATTCTTACTGTACTAGTATTTAGGTAGTTACAGTAAATGGTTGGTCTCCGTCGGACTCCCACTGTGATTACATAGACACAGCTCTTGTATCCATGTGATCACACTGATATACATGTACAATATTTGCAAAAAAAAACCCTGCTGACGATATTCATATATATCATTGGTTATCGCTATGAGTAAGGGCACTATGCTTTAGCCCGAAACGCGTTAGCTTTTTTCTTTCTGTCCAGTGCCATCTGGGCTATTCTCTTGCTGCTGCTATATATGCTGATATTTTGTGCATATTTTGTTTTTTACGTCTGGATCTTCAATAAATTTTTCTGCCTGTTTTTACAATATCATTAGGTTGTGGTGAATATATTACTTTCTTCTTGAGTTAATTCATACTGCAAGCATTAAATTCAATGTATACTGTTATTAATAGCGTAGTAAGGTAATAAGCTCCTAAACTCTCCATTTTCATTATTATTATTATTATTATTTATTTTTTAAGCGCCATTTTTTCCGGGCGCGTACAATCGAGGGGTTACATCAAACATAAGTAAACGAGTACAAAGATAAATAACAATGACAATTGCACGACAAGGGAGAGAGGCCCCTCCCGCAGGGTTCAATCTACAAGGGGGGGGAAAAGAACAGGAGGTGGGGGCAGACATTATAGGGGGAAGTTTGACAAGTTTAGTGAAGGTTGTAGGCAAGCCTGAAGAAATGGGTTTTTTTCAGGGTTTTTATTTTTTTTTTTGAAAGTTGGGGTGAGAGTGGGGGAGAGCTGATGTGTTGGGGCAGGGGGTTCCAATGTGGGGGAAGCCGGAAAGTTTGGAGACGGTTTGTGAGGAGGTAAGGGGGGACAGGGAGAAGTCCTGTGAGGAGGGGGAGTTTGCTGAGGGGAGATACCGGAAATTTGGGCAGAGATGTATGGGGGGAGAGGTCATGGAGAGCCTTGTATGTATGGTTAGTAGCTTGAAATGAATTCCGGGCAATGGGAAGCCATGAAGGGATTGGCAGAGGGAGAGGCAGGGGGTAGCGGGGGAAGAGGTGGATAAACGGCAGAAGTTAAGATGGTTTTTGGGGGGAGCGGGGGTGAAAACTGGGACCCCCACAGAGAAGGATTTTGCAGTAGTCTGGGCGGGAGATCGGGGGCAGGACCAGCTTTTTTTGTGGTGCAAGTTGAGGAATAAAGGGGATGCAGGATGTTTTTCAGTGGAGGGGGCAGGCGAGGCGGGGTTTGGATGTGCTTTTAAAAATAGAGCGGAGTCTAGGATTACCCCAAGACAGGGGACTTGTGGGACCGGTTGAAAGGTAACCCATTGATGAAATAGAGAGAAGGGGAGGGGTAAGTTGGACGGTGGAAAGATGATGAGTTCTGTTTTCTCCATTTTTTGTTTTAGGAGACGTAAGGAAAGAAGGGGAGGAAATGGGGGACAGACAATCAGGGATCCGGGAAGTAGAAAAGTGACATCGGGGCCAGATGTAAGTTGGGTGTCGTTGCATATAGGTGGTAATAAAAAGCCATGTAGGCATGAGCTGACCCAGGCCGGAGTGTAGATAGAAAAAGATAGGGGCCCCGGGCTGACCCTTGGGGAAAAAACCCAACAGAAAAGGGGCCGGGGGGGGGTGGAGCAGAATGGAGACGCGAAAGTCCGATCATGAGGTATGGGGAGACCCAAAAAAGGGGCCAAGCCGTGATCCCGAGGAGGAGAGGTTTGTAGCGGGAGGAAATGGTGACAGTGTCAAAGGCAGAGGCAGGTCTAAGAGGGGGACACAGAGTAGGGCATGAGGTTTTTTGCATTACTAGGTATTAGTGATTTGGGTTGGGGGCGGTTTCGGTAGAGTGGTGGGGTCGAAAACCAGATTGTGGGCGGGTCAAAAAGAGAGTTTTTTTGGAAGGTAGGAGGACAGTGAAATAAGTGCTTTTTCAAGGAGTTTGGAAGAAAAAGGGAGGAGTGAATGGGGCATAGTTGGACAGAGAAGGGGGTAAAGGGGTTTTTTTTTTTTTAAGTTTTGGAGGATAGTGGTGTTTAAAAGGCGGAAGGGAAGATCCCAAGGGGTTTATCGATAGGTTGAAGAGATGGGGAGGGCGGGGAGATAGAAGACTGAGGTCGGGGATGAGGTGGGAGGCATGATCAAGACTACGGGTATGGGGTTTGGGTTTTGGACAGTAGAGGGAAGCTTGTCAGATGACTGTGGGAAGCAAGTTAAAGGCAAAAGCAGGTTGCAAGGGTAGGGGAGGGGGGTGGGACTGCGGGCTGAAGCTTTCTCTGATGGGGGTTTATTTTCTGGGGGAATGATGGCAAAGTCATCTGGAAAGTAGGATGGGGGAGGAGGTGTAGGTGGGGGGGAAGAGGTTGAAGGTTTTGAATAATTTTTGGGGGTTGTGGGACGGGAGGAATGAGAGTGGTGAAATAGTCCGTTTGGCTGAGGCGAGTGCTGATTTAAAATTTCTGCAGTGATGTTTGTAAAAGGCAAAATCCAGTGGAGTGATTTTCCCAGCGGCGTTCAGCAATTCTGGAAGCACGCCTCACTGTTTGGTAAGTCTGTGTGCCGGGGTTTTTGTTGATTTGCGGGTTTGTTGTGTGTGAGAGGGCAACTGAGTAAAGGGGGCAGTGGTGATTGTAGGGTTTTTGTAGAAAGTGGTGCCTGTCTGGGTCATTGAATGGGGAATATTGGAAAGAGGTACAAGAGAGAGAGAGTGTGTGGGGGTTTTGGGGTTTTGTAGATTCCTGCGGGGGTCGTACTGGATATAAAAGGGGAGCAGGTGGGGGGTGAAGTAAGAAGGTAAGGGGGTTGTGGTCAATAGGGGGTGGGGGAGTTTGAGAAGTCAAATGGGGGCAGAGGCGGGGAAGATTTCCTTTGTGTCCATCTTTGTGAGGGGGCTCCTGGGTCCCTGGAAAGAGGGTCGAAGGGGAGCAGAGGGGAGGGTTTTTGTTGGAAGCAGAGTGGGGGTGTAAATTGGGATTTTGAAGTTTCCCATGAGATAGTGGGATTTCGGTGGAAAGAAAGGGAGAAGCCAAAGGCAAAGTGGTCAAGAAAGGCAGTGGCGGGGCCGGCGGTCGGTAGACAACCGCCACTTGGAGGTCAGAGGGGGTAGATGCGGACGATGCACTTCAAAGGGAAGAGGTGAGGGAAGGAGAGGTGGGGGCAGGGACAAAGGGGCAGGGGTCAGACAGGAGGAGGCCCCACCCCTCCATGCTTGTTACCGGGGGGGGAGTAGGGGGAAAGTTGGAGCCGCTAAAAGAGAGTGCGGCAGGGGAGACTGTGCAGAGGGGGTCAGCCAGGTTTTAGAGACCAAAGGAAAAGTAAGTTGCGCGAGATGAACAATCATGTATTTTGGAAAGTTTTTATTACATACAGACCGCGCATTCCAGAAGGGACCAGGGGAGGGGTGGGGGGAGCACGGGCAGAGGATGTTATGTGGTGAAGGGATTTTGCGGAATTAGAGTGGTGGTCTGTTTGAGGAGGTCGAGACGATGGTGGGGATGTGCTGGGGGGGCCCTGGGTTGGGGGATATGTCCCCGGAGGCTAGAAGGAGCAGTGAGAGGGTGAGTAGGTGGCAGTAGGATAGACTGTAGTTTGGCGAGGTTTGTTTGGTGCGGAGGGTATTAACAGTGAGGGAAAAGGTTGGTGGAGCAGACAGTGAGAGGGTAGAATGCGGGGAGATGTAGAGTTCTTGCCAGCGAGGGAGTTTGTGGATAAGCAGTAAGGTAAGGAGAGCGGGGATAGCAATATGAGGGAAAAGAAGAGCAAGTGTTAGATACAGGTGGACAGTTGGGGAGGCGCTTCTGGCTGGGGACGCGGTGGAGCGCCTCTGGCCGGGACAGTCGTTGGAGGCGCTCTCTGGCCGGGACAGTCGGGGGGAGGTGCTCTCTGGCCCGGGCAGTCGGTGGAGGGCCCCTTTTGGGGGGGGACAGTCGGGTGGGGGGCGCTCCCTTTGGGTGGGAAGACGATGAGGGGCTCCTGGCCGGACAGACGATGGGGGCGCTCTCTGGCCGGGACGACGTGGAGGCCTCTCGGCCGGGACAGACATGGGGGGGCCTCTCTGACCGGGAACACATGAGGGGCTCTGGCCGGGCGGATGATGGAGGCGTCTCTAGCTGGGGCGGATGAGGGGCGCTCTCGGCTGGGACGGGGATGGGGCATCTCTGGCTGGGACGGTTGGGGGGGCCCCCTTGGGGTGGACGGTTGATGGGGCACTCCTGGCTGGGCAGTTGGTGGAGGGGAGTCTTGGGTGGGGCCCGGTGATGGGGGCAGTCTCTGGGTTGGGACAGGGGGTGGAGGGCCTTCTGGGGGGGGGGGGGGGCAGGTGTGAGGCGCTCTCGGCCGGGACGGGTGGTGGAGGCCCTCTGGCCCGGGACGGGTGGTGGGGTCTCCTGGCCCGGGGGGGTTGGGGGGAGGGCCTCTGGCCGGACGGGTTAGGAGGGGGCTCTTGGGCCCGGGGCGGGGGGTGGAGGCGTCCTGGCCGGGACAAGTGTGGAGGGGGCCCCTCGGCCGGGACAAGTGATGGGGCCTCTCTGGGGGGACAAGTGATGGAGGCGCTTCTGGCCGGGGGCAAGTGATGGAGGCGCTCTCGGGGCCCGGGGGGGTGTGGAGGCGCTCTTGGCCGGGACGGGGTGGAGGCGCTCTCTGGCCGGCGGGGGGGGTGGAGGCCCTCCTGGCCGGGACGGGTGGGGAGGCGCTCTCTGGGCCGGGGACAGGTATGGGGGCGGTTCTGGCCGGGAAGGTATGGGGGCTTCTCTGGCCGGGAAGGTGAGGGGGGGGGGTCTCTGGCCGGGGCAGGTTTTATGGAGGCGGGCTCTGGGCCAGGGAAGGGTGTGGGGTCCCGCCGGGGGAGGGTTTTGGGGGCATCAGGTTTTTTTTTTTTTTTTTTTTTTTAATTAGATATGTTTTCACTGTTTTACATAGACCCAGAAGGTCATGGGGTCTTAAGTTTGGGCAGTCTGTCAATTAAATGTAATGGGGCTGCCAAATATATTTTGAACCAGGAGGGGGATTGCCAGCTCTGCAACGGTCTCTGTGGGGCTGTATATGTCCCGCAGCCCTTTCACCGTCTGCAATTGCTGCAAGGAGGAGCCTGTTACAGCAGGGCTTCAAGGCTAGCCCCAGATCGGGACTCACGACAAGGGGAAAGGGAGATCAAGGGCGCAGGTAGGCAGATTCGCCGGGGCTGCAGCAGGGCACTCTGATGGATTTCTCCCCTTGGCTTTAAAAATGCGACTGGTTTACAGGGGGAAAGGGTATTCCCCGGGGGCGGGTGTGTTGTAAAAGTTTCCTTCTTAATGATTTTGGGGAAAATTGAAAAATTTTCAGTTTTAAAACAGAATTTTGCCTTTCAAAATCCCATCCCCCAATTTATTTTTGGAGAGCTGCTGCAAAAAGAATTTCTTGCTCTGGAAGGCCTGTCCTGTTTTATACAGACACCTGTTAATTTAATGGGCCTTGTTTAATGCTTAATTTTTACCCAAAATTACATCTGGTTAATTAAGCTCTCAGCAAAAGGACTCTTTGTGATCAGTTTACAGTCAATGAATCCTTCTAATAAGCAGCAGACAACCCTTTTAAGAACATACTTTAGGTATAAAGGGTTAATTTCTGTTCAGGGTTCCCTCTGCAGCAGTGTTTCTCAACTCCATTTCCCCAAAACCCCCCAACAGGGCACGTTTTCAGGATTTCTTCAGTTTGCCACGGTGATATTATATCTGCATTCTTCGGAGATCCCGAAAACATACCCTTTTTTGGGTCTTGAGGGCTGGATTTTTGGGAACCATTCTAACTTGTTCAATTGTTGCCAAATAGACTGGATTTTTAGAAAAAAAAAAAAAAATATTTTTTCCCTGGCAAAAAAAAACAAATCCTAATTTATGCCCGGCTTAAAAAATATGGACCCAAAGTCTAGGTTTATTTTTTTGTGTACAATCAAAAAACGATCACGCTCTGTTCACTGTATAAGATACCAACTTGATTCACCACAAGCAATCCCAAATAATCAAACTCCAAAGTTTGCAACCCCGATGCAATTAGTGAAAAACAAACCTATAACAGTACAAACATTTCCCCAGAGATTTTCACTTGATGCTGACACAAGCCAGGAACCTCGCACTAATCCAAGTTTCTTGTCCACTTCAATCTTCAGTTACCCTGATGAAGGAGATCACTATCCCCGAAACCGTGTAGGTCTTGTATGCCTACTCGGCTTTTGTTAGCTACAGCCTTAGTGACGTCACTCTAGTCTGTTAGCCTGTATGTGTGGATCCCGCACGCTGCTGGCCGGAGCGTATCAGCGGTGTACACACCACACTGTTTGTATGTATTTTTTATTAATTATTTCTGACAAATCCACAAATGAAGACAAGAAACCTGGGGAAACGTTTGCACTGTTACAGGTTTGTTTTACACCAACTGCATGGGGGCTGCAAACTTTGGAATTTGATTATTTGGGGACTGCTTGTGGTGAATCAAGTTGGTACCTTATACAGCGAACAGAGTGCGATTATATATATATATATATATATATATATATATATATATATATATATATATACACACACATACACTTTTTATCTTTATTAGAGGATTGCAGCAGGAGATCTCCTCCTTGTGCAGCTTGTTCCCTGAAACACCTGGCGCTTGTATCTAAAGTATTGCTTAGTTTATTATTTGTGTCATGTATGTCCAGAAACTGTCTGATCTATGGTGGAAATAATGGAAACAGGGGTGTTTCTTAGAACCTTAGGCCCTGTTCACACGACGGATTTGACCGTGGTTATGGCCGTGGGTGCCGACGCGCTTTTCGCGGCCAAAACCGCGGCTTATTCGCTCCTAGTTTATTAACATGGTTTCCTATGGGAAACCGCGTTAATAGTCGTACTCCGCGGGTTTGGCCGCGGCCTTGCCGCGCGTGTTTGAGAACTCTCCTGTCAATTCTGACAGGTAATCCTCAGCGCGGTGGCCACGCATGTCGGAGCTGCGGCTGATGCGCGGCTGGTCCGCGGCTGTCGGCGCGGTTTTCCCCCTGCCTACTAATTTGCATGGGGGCAAACCCTCGCCGCAAGCTGCGCCCCACTTGCGCCACAAACCCGCGTCGGGAGATGCAAGTTTGCAGCGAGGCTAGGATGAGGTTTGGCCGCGGCCGACCCCGCGCCCAAACCCGTCGTGTGAACATGCCCTTATGATCTGACCTGTGTCAATGGTCATAAACAAAGGATTTATAGAATGGGAAATATGATAGGGAAATGATATAACGTCTATGCCAGACTTGATAGTATATATCAACAAAGAGCAAGAATACTTTAGCAATACTTAAAGTCTATTGTAAAACCCTTGGTCTATCATCAATAGAATAATAGCAAATATAGAGCTATTTATTTTATTTGTCTTTTGTTCTCTACTACAAATCTGTCACATAAAATTGGCAAATGCAACTGATCTGAACAGAGGAAGCCTGGAGGAAATAAGAAAGTTAATCAGTTATCTTTCATCTCCTTTTATAGAGTGTTGAGCATGTGGCATTTGTGGGACCTCAATTAAATATTAATTGTCAATGCCGCTTTAATTATCACAAATATTCCATCCTATCTCATCATCTGTTTGTATTGATGTACACCTCCATGCCGCAACTCCCCTGCAGCGTCTGTAATATTTGAAGATTTCTCAAACTGTTAAGCTGAATGTACAGTATTTTACTTGCTTTCCAATTATACTAATGCATTGTGTTATTCTGTGTTTTCTTTTCTACGCTCCGGCTGCTTTGTGAAATAGGTGTTCCACAAGACTTAGTCCGGGGCCATTTATTTCCATTGTAAAATTAATATTTTGTTTGGTTCGCTGTCTCCATTTGTTTTTCTTTTCCTTCTTTCAATGTTATTAAGATTTATGGAACACTAGCTCAAAAAAAAGTGCTAAAAAACTAAAATTCATTGTTTGTGTGGATTTGTGACTTATGTGTTATTGTATATAAGAAACCGTCCCCCAGATCACAGTTACCTTCGGAATGATATTGCATGCATTTATTTACATGTATATCCAATTGATGGACTTTTAAGTAAATGGGAGCTTCTTATTTACAGTAACAAATTGACCTACTCTTTTAAAGGAAAGACAAATTTGCCTAAAAGGCAACTAATAGCATGAATATACTAAATACCGCCCTAACTCTAATGTGCTAATAAAACTTAAAACTTGGCTTCCTGTGCTTTTTATTCCTATCTATGTACCATTATAAAGTGCCTGCAGAACACTATGCTAGGATTGCACGACTGCCTGAAACCTAACAGACCATCACTGCCCACCACCAACGTGTTTTGCCACCTAAAGTGGAGAGTTGACGGGCAATAAGTGCTTATTTCCCAATGAACCCTTGAAGATGAAACTTTAGGTGAACTCATTTGAGGCCTTGCCTTACCAACCAAGTCATTTTTATTTTTTTTTATAAACTAGTTAATTTGGTGGTTTAAAACCACAGTGAGTATGTTAGCATGTTATACGATATAAAATAAAAATGGTAGGATCTTTAAGCTATTTGAAACACTCAGGGCCACATGTATGAAAATGGTCTAGGTCTAAAATTCACTTTGTTGCCCATAGCAACCAATCAGAGCGCCCCTTTCATTTTTCCAGAGCATTATATGAAATGAGAGGGGCGTTCTGATTGGTTGCTATGGGCAACAAAGTGAATTTTAGACCTAGACAGTTTTCATACATGTGGCCCTCAGTGTTGACATTACTTCTGAATTACACAATTGATAAGCAGGACACACAAATGTGTACCATAGCTCTACTAGATGCTAACCTTCATGGGTCCCTTTATTTTAATAGCTTTCCTCACTATTACAATATTTTTAAGCACAGGCAAATGCCTGGAGCAAGTGCAGTCTATCAGTCTCTGGATGTAGCAAAGTTGAACTTGACACCAATATCTTACTACAGTCCTGGCCAAAAGTTTTGAGAATGATACAAATGTTAATTTTTACAAAGTCTACTGCATCAGGTTTTATAATGGCAATTTGCATATACTCCAGAATGCTATAAAGAGTGATCAGCTTAACAGCAATTAATTGCAAAGTCAATAGTTGCCTAGAAAATGAACTTTTTCCCCCAAAACACATTTCCACTTCATTGCAGGCCTGCCTTAAAGGACCAGCTAACATCGTTTCAGTGACTGCTCCATTAACACAGGTGTGGGTGTTGATGATGACAGGGCTGGAGATCTATCTGTCATGATTAAGTAAGAATCACACCACGGGACACTTTAAAAGGAGGCTGGTGCTTGACATCATTGTTTCTCTTCTGTTAACCATGGTTATCTCTAAAGAAACACGTGCAGTCATCATTGCACTGCACAAAACGGGCCGAACAGGGAAGAGTATCGCAGCTAGAAAGATTGCACCTCAGTCAACAATCTATCGCATCATCAAGGAATTCAAGGAGAGAGGTTCCATTGTTGCCAAAAAGGCTCCAGGGCGCCCAAGAAAGACCAGCAAGCGTCAGGACCGTCTCTTAAAAGTGTTTCAACTTCGGAATCAGGCTACCAGCAGTGCAGAGCTTGCTCAGGAATGGCAGCAGGCAGGTGTGAGTGCATCTGCACGCACTGTGAGACTGCGGAGACTCATGGAGCAAGGCCATGGTGTCAAGGAGGGCAGCAAAGAAGCCACTTCCTCCAGAAAAAACATCAGGGACAGACTGATATTCTGCCAAAGGTACAGGGAGTGGACTGCTGAGGACTGGGGTAAAGTCATTTTCTCTGATGAATCCCCTTTCCGAATGTTTGGAACATCTGGAAAACAGCTTGTTCGGAAAAGACAAGGTGAGCGATACCACCAGTCTTGTCTCATGCCAACTGTAAAGCATCCAGAAACCATTCATGTGTGGGGTTGCTTCTCAGAAAAGGGAATCGGCTCTCTAACAGTCTTGCCTAAAAACACATCCATGAATAAAGAATGGTACCAAAATGTCTCCAAGAGCAACTTCTCCCAACCGTCCAAGACAGTTTGGTGATCAACAATTCCTTTTCAAGCATGATGGAGCACCTTGCCATAAAGCAAATGTGATAACTAAATGGCTCAGGGAACAAAACATAGAGATTTTGGGTCCATGGCCTGGAAACTCCCCAGATCTTAATCCCATTGAGAACTTGTGGTCAATCATCAAGAGACGGGTGGACAAACAAAAACCAACAAATTGTGACAAAATGCAAGCAGTGATTGTGCAAGAATGGACTGCTATCAGTCAGGATTTGGTCCAGAAGTTGATTGAGAGCATGCCAGGGAGAATTGCAGAGGTCCTGAAGAAGGGTCAACACTGCAAATATTGACTTGCTGCATTAATCATTCTAACTGTCAATAAAAGCTTTTGTTAATCAGAATATGATTGCACTTGTATTTCTGTATGTGATAAAAACATCTGACAAACACACATAAAAACCAGAGGGCAACAGATCATGTGAAAATAACATATTTGTGTCATTCTCAAAACTTTTGGCCATGATTGTACACTGTGTCATTGAAAAGCTTTGAAAAAATTTAGATAAATTTCTCTGCCACACGTTCCTACTGGGTTAATTGCTTTGCTACATCTGTATTTCAATAGCTATTGATGACCCCGGCTTCCTAACTAAAATGATGTAATTCATGCATTTACTGT
Organism: Phyllomedusa bahiana; assembly: GCA_025379985.1. Taxonomy (NCBI): domain Eukaryota; kingdom Metazoa; phylum Chordata; class Amphibia; order Anura; family Hylidae; genus Phyllomedusa; species Phyllomedusa bahiana. The sequence continues at coordinate 16,603 of JAODAL010016686.1, read as the reverse complement.
GGTTCCTCAGTAGTAACGGCAGTAAGGGTAAAATCATCCCCCATCAACCATATGTCTCAGCCCTAGCAGACATTAAGGTTGAATTGTGTCTGTAAAACACCCTGGTATATGGATTGGAAGGACACAGATTCTAGGATCACACAGCACTAAGGAGAGCAGTATGCATCCTATCTTGTCAGTCATAGATCCTGTCCAATGTAGGGAAGCTGTATGTAACCTTGAATGCAAAAGACCCACAGTATAGTAAGACACCACTTAAACATGATTTTGAAGTCAGGGTGATCTGGCTAAGCTAATAAGCTTCCAAGACATTGTCTTGGGAGATAGCAAACAACTCTTTTAGTCCTATAGATTTCAATTAAGCAACATCCATAGAAGGGTAGCCAACTCTCCCCAACTGTTATCAGCAGTCATATTAAGCAAATTGAGGTACCTGAATATTTTTCCCCTGTACATTCAAGTCCTAGGGTTAAACCTTCAACTATAAGACATTCACTAAATATTCATTATGTTAGTACATCATACATGTCTTAGAAGGACTACCCCTTTCATCTTCTTAGTTATGGGACTGATTCTGTAGCTTTGGTTGCCAATGAAATTCTTTTCTAATCTTTGAGCCAAAATAAAACTGCAGAATAGTCTTAGAAGAGCAATAAAATAGCTTCTAATAAATGAATCCAATAATCCACTTTATTTATAAAGACGTTGGCATAGATGTTCATTTGCCTATTAAGCAATGATCCAACAACTCTATATTCAGCAATATGGCTAATTGTGTTCCTAGGCTATATACTAATGGATATTGGCTTCTCAACATTGGATTGGTTCTCTAGTGAGCCAGGTGTTAGGGTCAGGATGTTGTCATTACTAATTCTAGAGTTAATGTAGTCACTGTTATCAATGTAAAGATCGGGGCAAGGATTAGACATGTTTAAACCCACTTGCCTGATCCTTTTTGCATCTGATGGCAGAAGCCATTGAAGAATGGCTGGGACATTCCTATTCATGGGTCGATGGACATCTAGTACTGCCAAAATCAGTATGGCCACTGGGTTCTGTCCACATTCATCTTATGTGTATGATTTTCATAGAGCTGGCCATATGCATTTAATGAAGATGGGCAGAACCTGCTGATTTTGGTGAGACTAAACCATCATCTAATTTCTGATTAACATTGTTGCCTTTTTACAATACTACTCAGTGTGAGAGATGTTGAATCTGTCAAATGTGCCATATTAGATTCTTTCAGTTTTTTTCAGATACCAAAGCTGAAAAGTTACTCGTGCCAAATAACATATCTGCATCCTCTCGATGAAAACACATACTAGACCACATACTAGACCACCTGGTGGTTTTGTCCAATTTGTCATTTTGACATATGACATTGTCGTCAAAGATGACAACCTTCACATATCAGCAATTAACACAATATTTCAGAAAGCAGCTGCCTGAAATCCCTAATGTATAGCCAGCTAAAAAATCCTTTTTTATTCAAATGAATAAAAATACGTTAAACCGAGATTTAATCAGTAATCGGATGTTTATGGTCCTTTCAGCTGCTGTGCTTCTTTTGAAAGTCATGACCATAATTTTTCTTTGACAGATTCCCTTAAATAATACAAGTCCCATACACCTAGGTACCATATTTGTTGAGCACAGGAAAATTTTGCAAAGATCTGTCAATTGCTATGCGTATTGCATGCAATTTCAGCTTCTGGTTTTTAAGAACAATATATTCTGTACTATTCATTATAATATTTTGTCCATTGTATTTCTGTTCATTTTCTATCTGTAAGAGAGAAAAAAAAACGCTTTCTGTGGTTCAGGTGTTTACAAATTATGCACATTACTTTAGGCTGGAATGGTTCATCGTTATGAACAATTATAAAATGTTCTCTCTCAGCAATAGAGGTACCAGGCAAGTGCATTTCTGAGCACAAAACACAGACAATATGAAAAAATTCCTATTAAAATGAATGTGAGCTCTCAACCAATTAAGTAGGAAGCAAAATCAAACTATACTAGCATATGTCAGTCAATAAAATATCAAGTTACAGATTATATATTACACTTACACTTGTTGTGTATACATAGTAAGATTGCTCTTATTACTTAGTTTGATCATCTTTGGTGCTTTGTAATGATCTCAAAATATGAATATAAATGAATATTTGACCCACACTGACATACTTTAGACAACGAGAATTTTATTGAACTTGATAGAAAAGCTTAATGAATAATATATTGCTTCATTTATTATTTAAATTTACCTTCAAATTATTATGTAATTTTGTGCATCAATGCAGTCAAGAAATCTCCAAGGCCTGGTTCACATCTGCGTCAAAGATTCCATTCAGAACTTTTGTTGCAGAGGTAAAACCGGGCCTATTTTGCAATGAATGCCAATGGTGCCTGACGAGCTTCATTGACTATAATGGTGTCCATTGGGTTTCCACCGTGTTATCCATCATATTACTGTAAAAAATTGCATCTTGCTGCACTATTTATTCCATCATTTCAGATAGAATTTGCAACAAAGGTTCCGACTGGAATCTTTGACGCACATGTGAAGAGTGTCTTACCTGCAATTAGAATGAGTGACTATTGACCTGGTATGTTGGTGTCCCAAAACAATGTGAATAACTTTTAAACCATTTGTCAGATTACAACACAATTTGAACAGTACATACTTTACTCTATGACAACCACACTCATATCACAACATATGTTGGTAGTGTCAGCCATGTACAGTTACAGCTGGCAATTTCCCTCACTGACAGTAGGTGGCATCAGAACACTGGTTAAAAATGCAGGAAGAGGAGAAACCTGGGAAAGTCAAGGCGATTTGTCAGTCTGATGAGAGTGCTGGAGAGCAGGTGGTTGGCATTTGAAGAGACAGGTGGTCATTTAGCAAGAAATATTGGGAATCTGATTCAGATGGGTACAAGAAAGTGACACTGGGTAATACCCATGACAGGGAAGAGGATGAGAAGCTGAGACACAGGAAGATAATGTGTGGACATAGAGGGACATGCACTGTCCCACAGGTGTGCCAATAAAGATTGTGTCAGAGAGACCTCTTTGTCCCCAGAAATGAAAAAAGACCCAAAAGACTGTGTGCTCTAAATATAGTCATACATTAAAAAGTTTAGTAAACCTTTCAAATGACTTGCTTGCTTCTGTGACACCTCATACACGGATATTACACAAGCATACCTGAACATGATGATCCATGTTTATAGAAGGTGCCTATCTGAGCATCTAGATCCACTGCATCTATATCTGGCAAGATATAAACCTGCAGTTCTGGAAGAGTTCTTGGCTTGTTCCAATCTACTCACCCCTTCAAGTACCCCTGGAGAAAAAAAATCAGGCCGTGGACAACAATGAGGATAATTCTAGTACAATGGTTTCTTTGATGACAGGATCTATTTGGGGCTACCTAAAGAGGTGAGTGTACCTGGACAAGCCAAGAACAATTGCAGAACTGCAGGGCAATATAAGGCAAAAAAAAAAAAAAAAGACGCATTGAATTAGGGCACACATTCCTTAACATCAAACATCATGTTCAAGCATTCATTTGTTGTGACAACATTTTAGTTGTCATATAGTAAGGTATATACCATTCAAATTTCCTTGTGATCTGACAAATGGTTTAAAAGTTGCTAACCCTTTTCTGTTACCAAAACGAATTGAATATCTAGTATAAATGACAAAAAATAAAACGTCCTGTGACATCTGAATTTCGGGGGAAGCACCGTGGCTCAGTGGTTAGTATAGCACTACGGTCCTGACTTCAAATCTGACCAAGGGAAATATCTTCATGGAGTTAAACAAGAATAAAACAAAACAACCTACTAATTAGGTAAAAATATACAATGTTTTATTAACAAATAAAATCACATATCATAATAAAAAGTAGATACTGTGGTATATGGAATGCATAAAACGGTTTATGTAATCTGATAATATCAAAGCAAATCATATGTAGTAAATAAGAACTAAGCCCAAAAGGGCAAATAATGTAAGAAACAAGCAGAATACTATACATATAAAGACACACAAATACCAAAACAAAAAATATAAAACAGCCGAAAACAGTCTAAATGGGGGCACTGAAGCCCCAATATTCATGGAGTTTGCATGCTCCTTCACTGTTTGCATGGGTTTCCTTCAGGTACTCTAACCTCAGAACACACTACAAAAATGTTCTAGAAGGTTAGTTGTGAGCCCCTTTTTGACAGGGTTAAGTGAGTGATGACAATACAGCACTGCATAATATGTTATCACTAAATCAATAAATAAATAAATAATATTGCCATATAGTGCCCAATTAATATCTCAATATGTTCATACTGAAAAAGTATTGCTGCCTCCCATCTAGCACTCTTGCTCCCCTTCAAACAATTCTCAACTCTGCTGCCCGTCTTATCCACCTCTCTCCCCGCTAATCCTCTGCCTCTCCCCTCTGTCAATCTTTTCACTGGCTCCCCGTTGCCCAGCCCAAAATTTATTTCAAGTTGTAACCCGACCCACAAGGCTCTCCATGACCTCTCCCCTCCATACATCTCTGCCCCAATCTCCAGATATCTCCCCCTGACGCTTCTCCCACTCCTCACAGGACCTTCTCCTCTGCTGTCCTCTTATGAGCTGCTCACATACCCGTCTCAAGACTTTCTCTCGTGCTCCCCCACACTCTGAACTCACTGCCCCAACAACAGACTCTCCTCCACTTCACCAGCTTCAAAAGCAATCTGAAAACCCATTTCTTCAGGCTTGCCTATAACCTACAATAACCCTGCTGCCACTACACCCTCCACAAACATGTCTGCCCCTACCTTCTGTCTCTTTCCCCCTCCTTGTAGATTGTAAGCCCTCATGGGTAGGGTCCTCTCTCCCTCTGTCATGCCAATTGTCATTCATCACTTATCATTGTACTCGTTTGACATATGTTATGTATGTAACCCCCTCAAATGTACAGCGCCCTGGAACCAATGGCGCTTTAAAATAAATAATAATAATAATAATACACTTTGCAATTAATACTTCCAAGTCAAACTTACAAATTGCTCATTTTGGGCGACGTGTATGATTTTTGATGTTTAGATGCCAATTTAATTGCACATTATAATAGTGTAGAATGTGCCTGAATTTATAAACCCAGTCTACTGCGGGTCATAAATCAGGTGCATTCTAGCACAAAAGCGACACATCTGGCTCAGGTAAATCACTGTTAAATTTGCCTGGAATTGCCGTACTGAAGCTATAAATCTAGTGCGCCGCATCTCCCGCACGCCCCCCGAAATCAGGCGCAATATAAAGTGCCGCAGATGCTCTGTAATGCACTTGATATTGGCGTGCAGGTGTTTAAAAAATATAGTGAACGGGGCTGTGCTAGATCTCAGGCTGAAAATACGCCAGACTTCTGGCGCAGCCCAGTTCATACATGTCCTCCTTAATACATTGTTCCCATTGTATAGTGTGCATTGTAATGTACTTTTGTATCCATATAAATAGTAAATCAGTATCCATATTGTGTCACTGGAAGTGCCCCAATAGTCTCCTGGTGATATTCAGTGTATAAGAATTCTTAATTTATTTTTACTTTTGAAATCTCGGCTACTCATCTCAAACAATACTGTGATGCATTGCTAGTGTCTAGTAAATACTTTTTTGTGAGAAGATTAATGTTTCTGGTTACTCAGCCATAACTTTTTTATTTTTCCATTTAAATAGACATAGCAGGGTTTGTTTAGAAAAAGATGTACTTTTTAATAGTACCGTTGACCTACGATATAATGTACTGGGAACCAAAAATATTCTTTGTTGAGTGGAACATGAAAAAAATGCAATTGTAACATTTTTGTGGGGGCTTCACTGTTATGGAGTTCACTGTTTGGTAAAAATGTCATTCTTTATGTACTCTGTAGGTCAGTACAATTCCAGTCATCCCAAATTGTTAGTGTTTTTATTGTACTTTACTGCTTTACAAAACAACATTTTTTTTTGTAATATTCAGCAGTCAGGCTCCTCTCTCCTGCTGCTATACTGATGCCTCTACCCTATGTCAGTCACTGCACTGGTTGCCCATTCAGTACAGAATACAACATAAGCTCATCACTCTCACCCATGAAGCTCTCCACAATGCTGCACTCCCTACATCTCCTCCCTCATCTCTGTCTATCACCCTACCTACTCTCTCCACTCTGCTGATGACCTCGACTAAATGCCTCAACCATCTGAACCTCTCTGCTCACCTCCAAGATACACGTGCTTCAAAAGTTCTCTGGAACATACTACCCCGTACAATCAGGCTGACTCATAACCCTTACAGTTTTAAGTGTGCCATGAGAATACATCTTCTTATGCAGGCCTACCAAGATACCTAATTGCTAACCCCCAACTTTTATCACGCACATTTCTGTCGCTCCCTGCACTTGAGCACTCACAGGGACTTATCTGTGTATACATGTCCTGTCTGGGTGCCAGGTTAATCCACTTTTTTGTAAATTACCCTGCATTTATAAAACATGGCTGGACCATTATATAAACCAAGTACTTCTCACCTTTTGTCTCAACCCTATTCCCAACTAGATTGTAAGCTCTTGCCAGCAGGGCCCTCACACCTTAGGCCTTATGTATGAAAACTGACTAGGTCTAAGACTTCTCTTAGCTGCCCATAGCAACCAATAAAACCTCCCATTTCATTTCATATAGTGCTATGAAAAAATGAAAAGGGAGCTCTGATTAGTTGCTATGGGCAACAAAGAAAGTCTTACACCTAGGCAGTTTTCCTACATATCACCCCTTGTGCTTGATCTTTAAGTAGATTTTTTACGGTGCAACATTTGTTTTTTGTCTGTACTTATACCCTCTATAATGTAAAGTGCTGTGGAATATGTTGACGCTTCACAAACATATATTATTACTACTATTTTGATTTGCCGTGCTATTTTTTGCAATCTTTTTTTAATTCTTCTATCCATAAACCTGAGTGAGGGCTCATTGTTTGCTGGCTGAGGTAATGTTTTGAAGGGTAGTATTTTGGGATACAGGAAGTCATTTTTATTTACATTTTTTGGGACAAGAAATGACCGATGAAATACAATTTAAGTGTTTTTTTCTACAGTGTTTCTTATGCAGGGTAGATAATATATTTAAATAGATTAGACTTTTTCTAATGCAGCTATATTAATAATTATGTTTACATTTTTTATTATTATTTTATTTGTAAAATGGCAAGAAGTTGGTGTTTTGAATATTTTTATTTTTTATTTTTTTTTTATTTGTACTGTTAGTGCCTCTAGGATGTTTTATCTGTAAGGGGCACAATTATTTTTCATTGTTCTGCAATAAAAATATAATGCAGAACAGTGTACTGTACAAAGAGGCTTTACGGCAGAGTGTAATAGGAAGCCATGGAGGTCTTTTTGAGACCCTTGCTGCCATGAAAACTGGTTGGTACCCAGCAGTCTCATTGCAAGGTGGGGGGTGGGCATTAGGCAAACAATTTGCAGTACTGCTCCTCCCTCTCTTACATGCCACAGTTGCATTGACAATAACATGCAAGCAGTTAATTAACCAGGATCAGAGCTATCTCTGATCACAGCTGCTGCATATGAAGTGGCCTATGTTAGGGTGCTTTCACACAGTGCAGTTTTGATACAGTTTTAACTGTGCTCCAATCAAACTGTCTTTTTTACCAGCAAGCTTCTTTCAGTTGTATAAATTGTTCCAAAATGTGTTTTAAGTAAGTAATAAATTACTGTGTTGAAGTCCTGTGGATTACAGACACACTAATTGATTCCTCACTTTCCAAACAGTTCAGATAAGTGAAAGCAGCTTGCTGGTAATAAAGGCAAATTAATTGGAGCACAGTTAAAACTGCACAGAACCTGCGCTGTGTGAAAGCACCCTTATGATGTAACAATGCATTAAGTGTCAGTAAGGGGTTAAAGCATATACTACACTTACTAGATTTTTGCATAGCTGAGCGCAAATTTTGAGGTTGCTCTGCTTTATTATCCAATTTTTTGCATGCAAAGATTTTAGGATCATGAAATAATAAAAAGTTCTTGTCTGTAGGCAAAAGTAAGAGTTTTTTCCATTGACTGCTGCAATGAAGGCAAAATGCCTCTGATAGAGTGATATAAAGCTACTACTGTACTTTCTTCCATTCTGTTTATGCTCCTAATTTTTTACATCTCCAAATTCCCCATTCTGTCAAAGTTAATGAAGAATAAGAGGCATAACAAAACCTAGTGATAAAGCAAGCACAGCAGAACCTCAGCAAGCACAGTATACTGCTACGCGCTGAGAAAGGGAATGTATGATCCCCACTTCCTTGCATGTAACACCGGTCACTATGTTTATTCCAGGAGTGCCACACAGTGGCCTTGTCTGATCCCGGCGTCCACGGCCGAAAAACATAATCTCCGATCCTAATTAGATTATGGTTTTGATGTACACATCTTAAGCAATGCTAGAAATATACAAGACAATACAAATGATTAAAATGCCATCAACGGCTGCATACAATTGCTGCCATAAAGTCAACTTGATAAAATGCATATAATAGCCGCAGATTCATATTCCTGTCGAGCAGTTCTCGCTGTGCCTACATATTGTCTAGCGTTTCTGCACCATGATTATGCTGTACTAAGCCAATGAGGAAAAGCAAGCACTGAACTGTAAGCTAATGTGTCCTCAGGTAGAAATAGTTTGCTATGCAGCACAGATACATGTGATTGGAATTTTGCATTCTCCTGTCTTGATGGATGAAGCTATAGAGGTCTCTTATTTTGGACTAGTAATATTATTACAATAGACATTGTGGATCACGAGATAAATACATGCACGGTAACCAGATCTGTCAATCATGGGAAAGACCTCACAATTAACGTCTTGTAAATAGGCACACAACCTGAAACAGGTCACTCTGCTGCCATCATCAGATCAAAACCAATTCTTTGGCAGTTTTATTGAAATGTATGCCTTCCCCATGACTCACAAATCATCTGCATTTGGGTTTACAGTGCAAGCATTCTAATTTATTTATGTATGAGGAGATCTATGATTCCAAGGGAATGCAACACTACACTATTTATTTTATATAATTATTCATGTATTTTAGCATTGCAGAAATATGTCAGATAGCTTGACGGAGACCTTTTTTCCCATATACATAATATGCAGATAGTACTTTTTAATTCTTTCTTTTTATATGTATACATATATATACTTTTTCATGATATCGTCGATGAAGTGTTAAAAGCCTGAAAGGATTTCGAAAGCTGCAGCGAATGTGTTAAGACTGTTAATGAAGCAACAGAATCTAAAGACCAAATTAGCTCTCACACCCACACTGCGGAAAATACAGGAACTGTCTCACAGAATTGCATCATGGCTTTTACCTGGGGATGCTGGTATTATATTCATTTGAATTGATGAAATTGGAAAGACAGACGCCCCCACAGGACATTTTAAAGCCTTGTACGTACATGATGTGCTGGTAAAAAAATGAAGTTTAAATATGTAATTCAGATGTGGCAGGATCTACAAGAAGATCTTAGCAATCACTTAATGTATGTTATAAAGTACATAGCAAGTACGAGTGACTTGTTAGCCATTAAGTCATAGAAGATAGGTAGATATAAATAATCTGCAATACAGAATAGTTATTGTATTTATCGGATTATAAAATGAGGCGGAAAATAGGAAAAAAACATTGAAGCCAAAAGTGCGGGCTGAAGTGTAGTTTTAACTGGAACCATATTGGGATAGATGAGACTTTTTGATTATTTTTTTTTAACATTTTTGGGGTGATATGAATTGAACCAAAAAAACTAAATTTAGGCGTTCGGATTTTTTCTTCTATTTTTCTCTTCTACTGTGTACGGGATAAATGATGTTATATTTTAATATATTGGACTTTTACAGACATCACAATAACAATTATGTGTAACTTTTTTTGTAAAAATGCTAAAAAGGGGGGATTTAAACTTTTAATATTTATTTTTTTAACCTTTTTTTTTTTTTTTTTACTTTAATACTTTGTCCCTCTAGAGCATTCAACCACTGCCTATGGCCAGGTGTAATAAATGTACACACATGGCAGCTGCAGAAGCTTGCATGAGGCTTTCTGCTGCCATGACAGCTGATCACCCCTCTGCAATTACGTTGCAGCAGCAGCGTTCCTCATTCAGTTAGATTCCGCGGCCACAATTGCTGAGGCGTATAAAGTGTTAACAGCAGGGACGGAGCCAGCTCCATCTCTGCTGTTAACTGCCAGCTGTATTGATCAGCGTCCGGCCGACGGTTTACAGCACTATCCCGGGCCAGCAGGAGGCTGGAAAGGAGCGATGCTGTGGGAAGCCAGCGGCAGAGTTTAACCCCTTAAACTCCACCACTGGATTCCTGCAGCATTGCTCTTCTCCAGCCTCAAGCCGGCATGATAAAGTGTATCCAGACTGTAAGTGTGATGCAAAAGAAAGTGTGATTTATCAAACAAAACATGGAGTCAATGTTGTGTTCTCACAGTCAGTTGTGTTCTCACCTTGCTGTTTCACAGAATCTGATCTTCACAGTCAGTTTTTTTTTTTTTTTTTTTTGTGTGTAATGCAACATAGTTCTATCTTTTCCCCAGGTAGGTGATGCACCTGAATTGGCATTTCAGCTCTGCTATTCCTAGCTGAGCAAGTAAGAAGTACATTAGTGATAGAGGGGTCTAAACAGTAGGGAAGAAGTCTAAAGAGCTCTAAAGAGTTGAAGTTAAGAAAAAAAAACAATAAACAAGCTCCTGTGCTGCTGACAAGACACAGCAAGAAGTGATGTCAACATTGCTAGATAAGAGAGACATGGTTGGTAGCCCAGGGAAACTAGTCTAAACAAGTAGGAGATCTGCTCTAGCTCTGAAAAGAAAGAAACGTAAGAAAAGCAATATATTTAGTAATAGTCTTTTTTTTTACTTTCAAAGTGTTTAGATTACCCATTTACATTATACAGAGCAGTACAGTAAAGTTAATACAGATAGAGAGCAGTACAGTGCCTGTATTACAGGTGGAGAGCAATACAGTCCTTGTAGTACAGGTAGATAGTTAAATACTAAATGGAATTAAAGGTAGATATATGTGTACTTAATTGAGTTAAAGTAAAAAAGTAGTATGTTATAGATAACAGAGGTACATAACAGTATAGTGCATTTAGTACAGCATATGAAATTGAGTTAAAGTAGAAAGTGGTACAGTACAGGTGGCAGAGGTAAATAACATTACAGTACATGTAGTACAGGTAGATAACAGTAGAGTATATGTAGAACAGATAGCAGTATGGTACATTTAGTACAAGTAGATAACAGTACAGTACATGTAGCATAGATGTATAGCAGTATAGTTCATGGAGTTCAGATAGCGAGTAGTACCGTATATGGAACAGATTTAGAAAGCAGTACAGAATATGGAGTTGAGGTGAGGAGCAGTAAGGACATACAGTATAGTACAGCTATACAGACAAATGTACAGTATGGTACATATAACACAGGTAGATAGCAGTATAGTACATATAGATGGTTTAAAAACATAGTTTAAAGACTGAGACAATCACATGTTTTGAAGATCAGCACTCTCTATGGGATTGTAAATTGATTTGGGTCTCGAACTACAATTGCCTTGAAAATTGAATGAATAAAGTATAAAATATTGTAACCTCAGACTCCACTTTAATTAGAAAAATAAGATGGTCGTATAGGATAATGGCTGGTCTTCTACAGATGTAGGGAAAGTAGCCAACTGGATTGTATTATATTGTAAACAGAGAACAGATATCCTTCCATTGACCTGTGTTATCTTTTTCAGCAATATTTCCCTAATCTGCTTAAAAAGAGGCATCAAAAGCTTTGCCACTGTTTCTACATTTTCAAAGGATATGCACAGTGCCTGGAGGATCTAGGCATAAGTTCTATATTGAAAGGGGACTACAAATTTAATTTAGGGTCTAGCACTATCTTTAATGATTTTTTAGCCAGATTCATCTTTAATTGTAACCTACTTCAACATAAGCCCCACTCACTCAATGTTATCATATTTCTATAATATCAATGTTCTTTAACTTAACGTATACCTCTAACGGTCAATCATTCATTTGTTCATTTATGTTTATTAGACAGAGTATAAGAAAATGGGCGACATGTATAAATTCGAATGCATATTTTTTTATGCTTTGCGCCAACAACCCACTTCTAAATAGATATAGAAGAGTGTAGAATACGACAATATGAAGATTTTTGACGCATTACATAGAGCTTAATGCGCCAAACTTCTCTCAAAGTTCTTTGTATGGGCATAGAGTGTAATGCGCTAAACTTTGAGAGAAGTTTGGCGCATTAAGCTCTATGTAATGCGCCAAACATGTGTAAAGGCTATAGATAGGCTGGAAATAAACGAAAAATCATTAGTATAGCATGTCAGTGAATAGAAACTATGGTAGTGGTCTTGCTTGGTGAACCACCGATCCCAGCAAGACCTGTGCTGTGCTGGCTCTTGCTGTATGTAGAATAAAGGTTGGGAGCAACAAAAATACACTTCAAAATGTCCCTTATTTCTCAACTTACACCAGTACAAAATATAAAAAGTTTAAATTTTTGAAAATATCAAACTATATAAAAATTTAATTATTTATATTGAATAAAAAATGTGATCATACAAAAATAATATAAAAATATATAATATCCCAAAAAAAAAAAAATATCTCCTATAAAATGTATTTAAATTTAATAGAATCTAAAACTAGTTTTACATTAAATAACCCACTGATGGTGTTCAGTTCAGTTTTTTAAATCTTTACTACATTACATTTGAAATTACTACATTACTTTTGCTGCTCTTACCGTTTATTCTACATACAAGAGCCAGCACACCACAGGTCTTGCTGGAACCTGTGGTCCTCCAAGCAAGACCACTACCATAGTTTCTATTCACTGCTATGCTATTCTAATGACTTTTCTTTTATTTCCAGCCTATCTATAGCCTTTATACATGTTTGGCGCATTACTAATGCGCCAAAGTTTCATTATACGCCAAACACACAGGCGCGATGAACTTTAGACACCATTTTTAATCATACAAAATGTACTTTCATACATTCAGCCACATTATACACTGAATATAATGAATGCAATAATTCACTTTGAAGCGCCTTCCTTCATATGTCTCTCAAAGTTTGGCACATTACACTCTATGCCCATACAAGTTAGCGCATTCATAGTGGCCCTTATTGGAAACCCTTTAATTGGCATTAAAATTTTAAAACGCCAACACTTTTTGGGGAATGGGCATTTTGCTTAGAATGGCAAAAATCTTTTCTGCGTTTCAAACCCTTTAGAACAGTTGTGGAAGAAAATTTTTGGGTTTGAATTTCATTTTGTGCCAGAGGGTTTTATTTAAAAATTCTTATTTCTTCTTCTGGACTTTCAGCAACAAACCCCTAGTTTTAAAATAATGGTAAAAAAAAAAAACAGGAAAAACCGCTGCACTCCCAAAGGTGTAAAGAGAAACAGATAGTGCTTTATTCCATGCCTGACATAGAATAAAGCACTATCTGTTTATTTTTACACCTTTGTGAGTGCAGCGGTTTTTCCTGTTTTTATTCATTGACCTGTGACGTGGGTCGTGCCCTTTTCACCCGTTTTAATAGTGGTGCTGCTCTTTTCTCTATTATTAGATAGATAGATACTTAAAAAAAAGAAAAAGAAAAAATCCACGGCACTCCACATATAGAATAGAGCAAAAAATGTTTTTTATTCCTCCATGCTTAAAGAAAGCTTGTCAAAGGCTTGACAAAGGCCCTGTGAGGGGGCTGAAACATCGCTTTCTTAAGCATGGAGGAATAAACAACCTTTTTTTGCTCTATTCTATATGTGGAGTGCCATGGATTTTTTTCTTTTTTAAGTTTCTTTGGAGCTTATATGTCTGAGCTTTCACCGCTGGCACCTGTTCCACTTATTTGAGTGCTGCTTTTTTCTGCTGATAGATAGATACATAGATAGATAGATAGATAGAGGAGGTGAGGGGACGATAGATAGATAGATAGATAGATAGATAGATAGATAGATAGGATAGATAGATAGATAGATAGATAGATAGATACAAAGGGAATCATAGCTTTATGTTTCTAGAGGGAAAGTGGTAGATGAATAAGAGTCCTGTAATCAGAGCAGCATCTATACTGACTGAGGCAAACTTTTTTTTTTTTTAAACAAAATTTAATGTAAAAAAAAAAGTGTGGAGAATAGTAACAAGTGTAATGGGAACAGACAGGTTTGTATAAATAGCTTTCATGACAGCACTACTATGTATGTAACATAGGCATAATAAATGAAATAAAAGAAGTTCTGTATCACAACATCTGAGCTTTGAGGGAAAAGGTTCCACAAAGTTACTTTAAAGATTTGAGGGAAATGTTTTTTCTTTTTTCTAGAAGTGTGCTTTAATCTAGTGTATATCTGTAATATGTATGTATAGACTTTATTGAATGAAACTGACTCTATAGTCTAATATATAGATACAAAAGTAACAAAATCTGCATGTGCTGGGCACAGATTTATTAGTAAGCCAACATGAAGTGACGCAAGATGATTTTCAATAACTGTTGATAGATCCCATTAAATAATAAGATGACTTTCAGATCCTCTATTGACACCTCAGTGGCTTTATGGCTGGTGGAATTCCCTTAGCTATGAGCAGCAAGCTGTGCCAAGCTTAAGGGACATAGTTAGAACAGAATTTTATAGAATATTTCTTTAAGTGTCTCCACTAGCTGCAGGCAACTGTGTTTGAAAATGTTATTATGTTATCTACCCCATATGCTTTCTTGAGTTTAGTATTAGGAGGATGCTCTGGCTTCCTAATGTTGTGATGCCTTATTTAAGGGTCCCTAATTTCCTTCGACTTCTGAAAATATCCCAACTGGATAAGATGCTTCATATTTTTTAAAACTGATACAGATACTGTGGCAACTTAGGAGAACACTCTGCATGTCTTCTGTGAAGTGGTATTATCTTATTGGATTCTTTGTATTATTGACATTATGGCTTCAAAATGTAGATATTGTATTATATTATAATGTATACTATAATGTTTCAAATCTAATCATTCATCATTGAATGTTTACATTGGTAATTGACTATTATTAGAAATTGTATCAACTACTTTGTCAATTACATAGTTGTATATACAGCATAAATGCATTTACTATGACAGTAGTCATTCAACTTTTTTTCTAAATTATCCATTACAATAGTGTCAGACATCAATAATATCTATACTTAACATTATTTCAGTCTTTGCCCTTTTTCCTGAAGCCCACATATGTCATACTGCACAGATGATTGTAATAAATCATTTGTAAAAACAAATCCATTCATTGATAAGTAGATTATTATGAAGATTTGTCACAAGTATGACATTTTTCCCTTGCCTCCTTTTTTGTCAAAGGTTTTCTTATGTTCCCTTTTTGTGCCCTTTTTGACATCAGCAATAAAATAAAGTGTCTGTATTGAGTCTTTGATTGGTTTTCTATTGGCAATTAGGAACCATTTTTAGGGCAGGTTTTTTAGAAATATTTGTATATTTAGACTAAATGTATATAGGGGCTAATAGGTCACATAAATGGACTATACTATCTGTGTGTAGGTGGGAATGCATGTCTTTGGTTGTATGTATTTCCTTTGTTTCTCAATTTGACATTTGCTCCTTCTCCTTGCACTATTTACTGGAAAACCAAATGGTTCGCTATTAGAAGATATTTGTTTGTGACTTTTTTTCAGATAATCCAGGATGTCACCATAATAATTCCGTAATGATAGATAAACAATTACGGATGACAACTATGGCTATTAACCCCTATCAGAATACATGCTTTGGGTTGAGAACATTTTAATAATTCTTAATCTGACTGTTTGACTCCTACAAGTGAAAATGTATTTAGTTCCTTTCTTCCTTCTTTCCTTCCATAGATCGGCGGACATCAGAAAACTTTTTGCTTGGGATAGATTTTACGTTGTTGAATGGATCTTTTTAAGCAATAAAATAAAACAAATCTATGAATATCTAAGCAAGTTTTACATAAACAGTATTTGTTGATACCAAAGTCATTCCCAAGGACAAATTTTTCAGTCATTCCAAAAATTGTCACAAAGGAGCTGGTCACTTTCTAAACATACATTTTGAGTGGCCCTAAAACGCAGAGTTACCTAAATTCACCACAGGAATGTTTCCACAGATGGTACATTTCCCCCAACTTGACCTGTGATTTGGACTTTTACTGCGGAATAGGGGAACCAATATACAAAAAGGAGGCATTTTTGAGCTTGGGACTTATGTTATATATTTGCCTAAATGCGTACCATATACAAGCTTATACTTGTTAGCGTTCGGTTCTGCACCTTCATTACAGAGTTTAGAGGGTGTGAAGGATGCAGGGGTCATGTGATATAAACATTGGTAGCACCAAGTTCATTTGGGTGCTAAACTAAACTGGTCACCAGTTTTTTAAAAGCTACTTCCTTTTGCATCCAAACTCCTGGAACAGCATTCTATCTTTACTGTCC